>JAQQZZ010114505.1:0-11904 GCA_030265115.1 Mopalia vespertina | reverse complement strand
TAGGTAAATTGAAGAATAAAAAAGCCTGTACCAACTACCTCAGGTTGATATAAATTGATAAGAAAGTGATGGGAGTTAGCAAATGGTCATGGAACATATACTCTTAGATTTAATGATGTTAACTCTGTTTTTGTCATGTTTTTATTTTTGTCGACCTAAACGTTGAGTTTCTAAAGGCTGCACCATTACAAATTCTTTTTCGGGATAAAATTTTAGTAATAAAAAACTTGTGCAGCAGGCAAAGTTGATATATTTAAAAACTAAAGTGTACATTATTTCTTTGTAGTATTCAAGTTAACATAATTATATATATGGGTCAGTGCTAACATGGGTCAGTCTCACACAAATTATATTATCATACACAAAACACTGGACAATAAATACTGGGGCTAATAACTTGATGCAGTGAGTCACTTGATATAGGGAGGCTTTAGACAGAACTAAAATTTTGGGGCAATTTGCCAAAATCCTTTCAAATGAAAGCCTATTGACATTCATGTATTATGATGATGTCTGTGTGACTGTGTAATTGAGTTGGTCGGCTTTGGCCAGTGTCTCTACACTGTTGCTTGGACTGGCTGTATTGGTATTCGATTCATATAGGCCCCTAACTAAGGCATATATGTTGAATTATCATATACCTATAAGTCTCGACACACCGATACAGAGGCATCGTATATTTATCCGTATCAGATGGTTCATATACCTACAGTCTGAAACTGAAACGGGACTGCTTTCAATGTTTACATTCTATATGACAGCGCCCGCTAATGTGACTTTGTGTAGCAGAACTCAACACTTGGCAACCAGACAAATTGTTCCATTTATGTTTTGTTTTTTTAATTAAAACAAATATACATTATGATTACATGAAATAAAGTTGCTGGTTGGTGTTTGGAATTGAACTTTGTTTTCTCGCATGTTTTTTTGGGGGTGTGTAGTTTTATAGAACAAAACTTTTCAAAAAATCATTCTTGTGTTTTTGAATGCTTAAGGACCCTCTAACCCCACATCAGAGTGCTTTTACATTTCGCCATTTTACTTCTAAATTATTGTGAATTTTGCAACACACGTATATATATATATTTCTGTGTTTGGAATTGATCGAACTATGTTTTCTCGGATGTGTTTTTGGGGTGTGTAATTTTATAGAACAAATTCACCTGCTCTGTCAGCGGAGTCACAGGGGTTTTCCTCTGCGCAGTAATATGATTCTCATTTTCTATTGTGAACAAACTTGCGTTCTTCTTTAAATTTCATTTTCAACAAATCCTTTGCGTAACCTCCACATAACCTGAACGATCTTTATGCTTTATTATCCCTTCTGGACATGTCACTAATGCCAAGAAAGGTCACTATGGTCAAACAGGGCTTGTGTAATATGGCCTTCATCCACCACTGACTCAATGTAAATGTCCAGCCCTGTGAATGTCCTGTGGTTTTGTCTTGTATCTAATCATTATAAACTAGGATGATTTGTAGGATGGTTTTCTTTCAAGCCTTTTGATCCCTAAGGAAGGTGAAAGGCAAAGTATTAACCAGAAATCAAGAAGAGGGTGTCTCAAATGACCATTTTTACAGAAACAGGGTGTCTCATTTTACTGTTCCCCTATCTTTCCCATGTTAAATTTGACTGAAACTGGGTGTCTCTTATGGCTTCTTGGGTGTCTAAAAGACACAGAGACACCCTTCTGGCTAACACTGTTGTGTAAGGCACAAAACAGTATTCAAAATTCATTCACAGGGGGATTGTTTAATTTTAGTGTAATTTGGACACAGCATTTAGAGCCCTGGGGTGTTAAAAACTCCCTATCAAACCATTTGCAGGCAGTTGGGGTTAGATGTTTGAGTTCTCCAGTGCACGCTGAATCGAGGGGCAACAGGAAGTCAATCTGTTTGTGATGTCTTTATATTGTGTCTTGTTGTTGTCTTGACTTTGATTTCACCTGTGATGTCTTTATATTGTGTCTTGACTTTGATTTCACCTGTGATATCAAAAGGTGTTTCCTCACCTATTAGACTGACACACCAGCATATGAGACAGAGTGTGAAATTATCCTTAATTCTAGCGTTAAACCAAACAACATTCTCCACCCATTTGGGCCAGCGTGTACTGCTATTTCAGTGAAACAACCATAGGCCTGGTTTAAAAAGAGTGTAAAATCGATGCACAAATACAATAAAGTCGTCCCTGCTATTATATAGGTGAAATGTCATTGATTATAGCTTTAGACACCAATGAACAAAGCGACCAATCAGTGGACTATATATATATATATCTGATATTCCCCCAGACTAATTGGAAGTGTCTCTAGTGTAACTGTATAACTCATTGCAACAACTACCCTCACTCTCCTAGGCAGGGGTGTCACATTTCCCTGTCTATTTTTGTAATAAGTAGTCAAAGGTAATGGAAAAGGAGAGTCTGGTATCTGTTTATGTTTATAGCCATTCCACCTGGCGCTCACGTCTTCACTCAGTTTTTTTTCCTTGTTGTCTGAGTTCTGACTTTTCAGTTGGCCCTACTATATCACATAGGTATCTTTCTGCATATTTTTTTCTTCTGTTTTTTCCCTCCTTGTTATTTGTTTATGAGGTTTCTGCTCTGTACATGCAGTGCCTACACCTTTCATTAGGGGCAGAGTAGGGTCTTTCTGTTTTCTCACACAGGGGCAATTGGAAGAAAGCTCTAGTGCTCTCAAAGCTTGGAAGGGGGGATGGTAAGGGCCAAAACACAACCTATCTATCGTTGTATTGCGTCTTCTGATATTCCTGTCTTTATATTTCAGCATGTTGCAATTGTCGTCATATGAGTAAAACAATCACAAGTACAGGCTAAACCAAGGGCTTAGGCAGAGGGGTGTCCACCTGTCCAAATGGAGTAAACAGTTGCCTCATTTAGACACCCTGTTTTGAGAAACTTTAACATGCAGGAGAAACATGCAAGAGAAACTTTTAAAATTAGACAATCAGTTATTAAAAAATAGCAAAATGATCATTTTGGACACCATACTTATTTCTGGCTAAACCCCTAATCAAACAAGCTGTTCTAAACTTCTAGTGTTATATTCATATATACATGTAGCTTGGAAAAAAGTAATCTCTTTAGGCTCAGGCGGGTGGTTAGATGGAGCTTTCTGTTGCCTTGGTGCATTCTGAGCTAAAGAGAAATAGAAGCTGATCTGTTTGTGATATCCTTGTACAGACCCCTAGCCAGGAATTGAGAGGGGCAGGGGGGAAACAGAAACGAGGGCCCAGGCGCTCGTCGACGGCAGGAAAGAGGGTTATTTAGAATTTTTTGAGAAATGAAAATCAAAAGATGTAATTTGGGGGCACTTGAGAGTTGAGATAGCTTACAAACACAACAGAAAGAAAAATCTTTTTACATGAGCTGATTCATATTAATTTTTTTTAATTAAATAAAACCGTAATGACACTGGATGAAGAAAGGAGATCAGGAAGAGCACTCATAGATGTTTGACAATCAGAACCTATTTAAATTAGCGTGTTAAAATAAAAAGCTTAGTTTTTGGTTTGAGAATTTAGCTACATGTATGTTGTAAGTTGTGCTTATTAATTTGTCTCACTAGCGTGACTAGATTGTAAAATCCACCAAACATCTTCTGTGGGGAAGGTGACTCTCTAGTCTCGGATAGGTCTCATATGTTGAGACACCAAAGAAGCCATTTGAGACACCCAGTTTCAGTCAAATTTAACATGTTTCTGTAAAACTGGTGATTTGAGACACCCTCTTCTTGATTTCTGGCTAATAGTATGATTAAGACTAACATTTATCCCAAAATAATGAAAAAACGGATACATTTAAAAAAAATATATTCCTTACATAATACACAGCACTGTGTAGGTGAATTAATTTTTGTAAACCCATTCCTAATGTTGCTAGGTAAAGGTTCTTGGTAATGTAATCTCCGGTGAATGTAAGCTCATCTTTAATTCTATCATTGTATGCATATATTGAAGTGTAAATGTTGACAGTCAGCCAATAGTGGTTGACTGAAAGGGAGCTTATTTCAATACGGTCTTATCCTGGGCTTGTCTATTTACACTGTCGCCAGCGTCATACTTTTATAGCTACCTTCACATTTGTACAGATACCAAAAAGCAAATGAACAATGATGGGGATAAGTTTTGTGTTTCTATCAACATAACATGGGTTTTTCCACAAATAATGACCCCAGATAATGGCAGGCTGTTCCCGCTTGTCCAACTCCATATATATGGGCCCTCTGGCTAAGGGCAGTTTGTTTAAAGAGTAGCAATGAGGTCTTTATGTAACCCTGGAGGAAAATTAACTTTCAAATATTATGGAAAAGCTTCACACCTTGGTTGTTGCAATACACTGCCGTCATATAAGTGAAATACCCTTAAACATGCATAAAACACCAATCAATCAATCAATGAACCCTATATATATGGATACACTCCTTATTCTAGCTGTTGGCACATTGTTTTTTGTTTGTATCAGCTTCCATACAAATAGCTCCCTCTGGCTAAGGGCAGTTTGTTCCCTGTTTAATAACGCTGCCTTTTCTTAGCACTAGAGGAAGATTAATTAACATTATCAGACCACTTCACATTTTGTGGTTGTTAGTGTCAAATCTTGTTGGAAAACAATGCCATATAAGAGAAAACCCCTTAAGTGCGGCGCAAATCACTAATCAATCAATTGATCAACCATCAATTGACTAAAGGTATTAAGGCACGAGAATAGGCTGTACTTGGTATTTCATGGACTGTACTTTTCCAAGAAAGCAAAGCACTTTACTTTCTGTAGTTGTGTGGCTTTATATTGTTGAGTACATGACAGTAATATAGAATAGAATAGTCTAAACTTTATTTAACGTCGGTTTTAAAACTATTAACATTAGCTCATGTAAGAGCTATTATTGCCCACTTTTTTTTTTTATACTAAATAAGATATACTAAATATAGCTTTAAAGATATACACAATTGATCAATCCAGACATTATTATTGTAAGTAGCTTGTATAGGCAAATTAAAAAAATTACATAGTTTTGTACCATCACTAAAAGTTGTGTGTATTTAAAATATATTTTGTTATTATATCACTTTTTTTTGTACGGAAATAATTTTAAATAAATATAAAGATGGATGAACGAATGAACAGACCGATGTATTGTTAAATACAGAGTTTAAAATCAATCAATCAGTCATAATTTTAAATTCATTGGTCATAATTAATATGTTTTTTAACAAAAATCATTTTTGTTTTCAGAAAACATGGACTGAAATGCCCTCTCAGAGTGAATGTATGAATGCAGTTACCACAGCTCGGCGTTTGAGTGACACGCACACGATACCAAGTCACCTTGACAACAGTATTTCTTTGACAACAGATCAACAAGCAAACGTTGAACTTCCTGATGATAATACTCAGTGCTCTTCTGGAAAATTGACATGGAAGGATTTATCTCCAACCCACTCAAAACAGGCAAATGGTATAGTTTTTAGTCAACATTCTGACCAATCAGACGCTGAAGAGCATCAGGATAAGGTTCTGTTATCGTGGGGTCAAAGGGCATCCCCGGATGACCTTGTTGATAAAGGTCAACCATCTTTAATTACATGGAAACAAGTTTCCCCAACAAAACTTTCTAAAAATGCATTTGGATTTTCTAGCCCTGAATCCAGTGATAGTGACACTGTGAGACGTTATTCTCCGAACGGAATCCACGCCACTCCCAGAATGCAAGAGAGTAGCAGTGGAGGATCTGCATGCAGCCCCACCCACGGAGCTAAGGGTGGGGCTGGTAGTGACAGTAGTTCGTACCTCGGTTCACCAGAGGACGGTTTTAGTAATGACTATTTTTACGATGAAGACTTTACAGTGAAATTTGACACAAACTTGAAGGATTCTCTGCATGATGTACCGTCAGAAGGTGTGTCGTCGCCGTCTCTTTTAGAATTCTCTGATACCATGACGATTGATGTGAATGAAATCTCATCAACGATCGACGGCAGCATCCGTGCTAGTCAGTATGAATCAGAAATATCAATGAGTGATCATCATTCAGCAGAAATATCTGCCAGTGACAGGGATATGGTTTGCTCCGGTGATGTGTTACAGATAAGCGATGGCCCTTTGTTTACACCTACCCCAACTAATGAGTTACCCCATAATATCTCTACTGACAGTTTAGATAGGGGTTTGCGTACAATGAATGGTAGCACAAGTGTTGAGGGGTCAAAAGCGTATGTGGATTGTGGTACGCGGAAGGAACTTTACATGCTGTCATTTTTCAATCATAAAGGAAAACAGACAACATCTGTGGCTTCTGTAGCCTCTCAAGCATCATGGTCTAGTGACCTACAGGGGAGCCATTCAAACTCCAACTGTACTTCACAGGATGACCTTGAGGGGTCAGTGTCTGCCAGTTTACAGACACATTTCTCTTTGGCAAGAAGTGGGTCATGCCCCAGGAGGCGACCTGTTGCAAAAACTGGCAAAAGCCCTTCACGAAGTCGGTCTGAAAGCAGTGGTATTCATTCGCGACAGACAACAGTTGACACAACATCAACTGAAAGTGTTGATGTCGTGGGTGATAAAGAAAAACCTGGCCGTCTGACTTCTTGGAGGAATGTGAAACAGAAGCGAAAGCAGCAAGTACAACCTGCTGAAGCACAAGACTGTAAAACTAAGAGCAAAAGCATGCCAGATTTACACATGCAAAACTGGCTTGACAAAATGGCTGGTGCCCAAGAGCAAATAGATATAAACAATCAAGGAAGCTCAGCAGAACATTTGAAAGGTTCTGCAACTTCTCTTGTGGAAATATACCAGAAAATGAGAACAGATCGTCTGAGCGATCATAATTCTGCTGAAGATAGTGTATCAGTAAGTGTGCAAAGCAAGGACAGTGTTTTTTCAGACTCTGACAAGAAATCAATCACTGTGAAAGATTCACACATTCAGACTGACCCAACTTCTCTCAAGTCTGGTGGAGTACCACCAAGATTTTATAACTATTCTTCTGAAAGTGAAAGCAGTGGTGATTTAAAAAATAGAAAACAGACATTAGCTTCCTTTGATCGAAAGCAGGGAAGAGTATTTTCAACTCTTATGTCTTCCCAGCCTTCAGGTTCTCATGGGAATACCCTGCCACATGTTTACAAAAGAAGCGTGTCATCGCCAGCCAGATGTATTCATACGTGTCAAAATTCCTTTACATTTGGTGACATTGAAAAAGAAACTCAATATCCTGTGCAGTTTTATAGTGAACCAGTCACAGTCTGGCAAGGTACAAAAAATTTTTCAGCTCAATTCCCACCGAACACCAGAGACTGTGGAATCCAAACCACAGAGAATTGTAAAAATCAAAATTTGTCTGATAAAGAGATGCAGACATCGCCTGACCAACCAAGAGCTTATGGGCTCGAACAAGAGGACTCCATCGATGAGATTTTCTGTTCACAAACATTACAAACTGGAACTAGATTATCAAGGTCTGATAATGTCAAGCGCTCCCCTGACTTTGAGACTTTTGCCAGGCGTCCTGTTTTAATGCGTCCACATAGCATTGGGGTAATTGGAGAAGAAGAAGAAAGAAGATTTCCGCCGTATGATGCTGTTCTCATGCGATCAAAAGTAAGGGAAAAGCGTGGAACAAGTCTTTCTCCAAACAGACCTAGTAAACAAAGCTTTTACTCCCACCGATCATTACCAGATATAAGTTTCCTTAGCACAACTTCTCCACCCGTAACACCGATAGATCCAGCTCCAGAAGCAGCTTCTACGACCTCACCTGTGTTTTACATACCCCGTGTTGGAAAGTCACAGAGTGAAACTTTAAACCCTTCGGTTACACCTTCTCGAAAGGTCCCTCAACATTTCCACCCATTTCAAGGCCATTCTCACCCGCACATGTGCGTACCTGTACCGGTACGACCACCGAGAAATTTTGAAGCTGCCAATATTGAAGGCTATCCTCAAAGGCATCATCGGCACCCCAAAAATGCAAGAGCAGAATCCGGTCGAAAGAATAGCTCTGGCCACACACCGGCTTCTGCATCAAGTAGCAGCGGATTCAGCACAAGTTCAACATCTTCTGGAATTGATCCAGGTTACCATGACAACAGACATTCTCCACCAATGGCTGACCAGTTTCATCCAGGATGCCATTTGTGGGACAGCCGGCATAAATTTATTGAAACAGATGGAGGGTGTGTATATTACCACAGCTTACCTAATCATCTTCCACCAGGCTTCATCAGTGAGGAAGAAAAAATGGACTTTTATTCGTGTATGTGTGTCAAACCTCCGCCAACCCCAGAGGGAAAAATGCTTGCCTACAAATATGAACGTTACCCTGACGATCACCAGTACTATTTTCCTTCTAAAGTTCGCCAAGGTCATGGAGAGGTTCCAGCACAAGATGGTGGACAAGAACTCATTCCAGAGGAGCAGTCTACAAGCAGTGGGATGGGAAAATCAGATGATATGTTTTCCGTCCATGAAAATGACCAATCAAGCTCACCAGATGAGGGTAGCCGACACGAATCAAACTCACAAGAATTTTGTGGACTTGTCCCGACGGCGCCGTCATTCAGTGATCTTGCCACTAATGGAGTTGTTTTGCGCCGTAGGAAGTCCTGGCAAAACACAGAATGTCGAACATCAGAAACGGACTCCCCAAGAGACTCCAGTGATAATTTTTCTGGAGGAAATAGTTCTGGAAGTAGTGGTGATGACAGAAAACCATTGAAATCTTGTTTGAGGCGAAGAAAAATTGAAAGGCGGTGCAGATCAATGTCATTAAGTGATCCGTTCCGACTTTATGAAGGGTATTTCACTCCAGGGTCTAGAAACGCCTCCCATCATAGGCACTCTTATGGCTGTGATGGATACCCTTTATACATGGACTATCTTTATGAAGAAATGGATTCATCCCACTTCGGGGACATGATGGAGTGGTACCGTGCTACATACATGCATGAAGCACACATGCCTCTTACTGTCAGGACCTGCTCCTGTTCTGGTACATCTTCTGTACCTTCAAGACAGGAGAGTCAGCAATCTGAGAATGTGACTGCTGTTGGTGTTGAGTGTGCTGCAGATACAAGTCCCGATGAGACACAATCTTCCAACGAGAATGCCGAAGACAGCATGGAAAAAAAAGAAAAACGCAAAAGTGTCAGTTTTGCGTCTGAAGTCTCATTCCACTCACCACTGCCAAGTCCACTGTGCTCCCCCAAACATCGACCAGACTGTTCTAAACAATGCTCAGCGCCCCCTGGGGACAGAGGACAGGGATGGGATAGCACTCCTAACACAGTACCAGGTAACTTATGTTTTATTTTCTAATTGACTAGGGGGCCGTGGTTTAGTGGTTAGCGTGTACGCTTACTAATCCTACCTCGGTGTCTTAAGTACGGCGATAAACCCCAATCAAAGAAACAAATGATCGATCATCAGGTATATGAATGAGTCTCACGATGTTGCTCCAGCAATCAAGGGGGTGGTTTTTACGAGGTTTCCATAGTAAGTAGGCAAGCAACAGTGTGAAGTGGACAATCTGTCGTCATATAAGTGAAATACCGTTGAGTATGATGTTAAACCCCTATCAAACAAAGAAATCAAGTGTTGTCTGTCCCACGGCCCTGGTTAGCGCGTGTGCTTACATGTACTTATCCTACCTCGATGTCTAAGTACAGCGATAAAGCCCAATCAAACAAACAAATGATCTATGAACTGTTCACGGGATTGAGTCCATCTGTCGATCATCAGGTATATGGGCGAGTCCCACGATGTTGCTCTAACAATCACGGGGGTGGTTTTTATGAGGTTTCCATCGTAATTAGGCAAGGAACAGTGAAATAGCCTTGAGTATGAAATTAAACCCCAATCAATCAAACAAACTAACGATCAATTATTGTATTGCTGCCTTTACTTACATGTATGATTAGAGGAATATTGTCTAGTATAGCAAATGCTGCACATTTTATAGTTGCTGGTGTAAGCTGCTGTCATATAAGTGAAATACCCTTAAGTACAAGGTTAAACCTCAATCATCAAACGATCAATCAATTGTTGTCATGCTGCCTTTACTTACATGTATGATTAAAGGAATATTGTCTAGTATAGCAAATGCTGCACATTTTATTGGTGTTTGTGTACTCTGCTGTCATATGAGTGAAATACCCTCAAGCTAAGCGTTAACCACAAATCGGTCAAATGAGACCAACCAATGAATGAAATTCTATCAGAATAATCAGAATGACTATTTGATCTAACTTGTGCATCACTCATGGCTTGTTGTTGGCCCCTCTGATTATTTAAGGACAGTCGTCTCCAAGAGTCATCCAGTTTTGGAAATATTGACATTTACATAATGAATGAAGAACACTGAATGAGCCAATAAATAAATATAGAATTATAATAATTAAATTAATAAACAAGTAAAATGAATCAATGAATAAATTTATCCTATTAATGGATTAAATAAATGAATAAATAAATATATGGTAAATAAATGAATGAATAAATAAGAAGAAAAAGAAATGAAAATGAATAAAAGAATAATTAAATTGATAAAATTTTGTAAAATTGCCATCATTGAAGAAGTAATGAAACTTTAACAGAAACAGAAAACTGAAACTTTCACTACTCCATGTAAAAATTAATTTTGAGTAAATGCACAGGAATTAATTATTTGGGATACAGAAGTTGTCGACATCTGACACCCCCTCAGATAGAGCCTCAGTTGGGATGAATACTGGCAGTTACTGTTATATGTGTTAGGAGAACAAACTGAGGCCGAGAACAGTCTGTAGAAGTCAGTGTTTCATATTGATTATTTCTAGGAATTCATTTTGTGCAAACGGTTCTGCCAGGCGAATTGTAGCATCATACATAACCTCAGCTCAGCCTAGAGTAGGGGTGACTGTAGCCTATAATTTGACCATTGTGTTAATATAAGGGAAGTCCGCGGCCCTAATACTGTAATGCTCTTCTAATTTTAGGGACACTGTTTGAATAGTAGCGTGGGTAAGATTTTGTTAAAATTAAGAACGGAATTTATAAATAGATTAAAAGTTTTGAGGGAAAAATTATCATTTGCATTTGCAGATGCTTGCTGATTTTTAAATACAAAAATGTGCATTTATGAAAAATAAAGCAAAATTCCTTTCTAAGACAAATTTTATATATGATCGGATTGACAAAGTATGTCAAAATCGGCAGCAAATTTAGACAAACACTGCAAACAATTTGTGAAACCTATAAATGGATCCTCCTTTAATAATTTTGCATAATCATGGGCAGACCCGATTCGGTGGGTTCTCCCCAACAGCTCAGGCCTGCTCTAAAGGAAACATTTTAAGAGCATAGGCATCTGTACTGAACATTGAAGGAACATTCATTTCCACAAATGTTTTAATAGTTATGTAATTCGGCTACATGTACATGTACTTACTGTTGGAATACTCAACCCTGATATAAGTGAAATACCAGTAAGCATGACGTTAAACATTTTTCAATCAGTTGTGCAGTATTGTGCAAAATCAGGGCGGTTTCCAGACAATGTTTCCAACCCTATCACAAATTCATCAGACAACAATCAGGGCTCTCTACCCCCTTTCAGCTCGATTTGATTGTTTGTTTGTTTGATTTGGGTTTAACTTCGTACTCAAGGGTATTTCACTTAGATGACAACAGATTGTCCACTTCACACTGTTCCTTGCCTCATTGTGGTGGAAAACCATGAGGAAACCTTGTGAAAACCACCCCAGCAACTGCTGGAGCCACATCGTGTGACTCACTCATATACCTGATGGTCGACAGATGGACTCGATCTCGTAAATGGTACATTGGAGTCGGATTAATAAGCGCACACGCTACCACTAGGCCACGGCCTCAGGCCCAGC
>JAQQZZ010114484.1:0-15099 GCA_030265115.1 Mopalia vespertina | reverse complement strand
GAGCGTTTAAACTCTGTATCTCTACGGCTACATGATATGATAGACGATCAGAGATACAGAACTCTGCATCTAGTTTCCCCTCGGACGTAACTGGCAATAAACAGTTTCAGGAGACAAGACAAGCACCGCTGAACTAAGCAAAGAACAGAAAACCTTTAGAACGCAAAACACCTTTGTTACTTGTGTGTAAAGTGTTATCAAGATATGTATACAGGGCAGGGCGCATGTGACGATGAATAAATAACTAGTCAAATGCATATATGCTTGGGCGTGATGTTGAGCTAGCCAGTCACATTGAAATGAACACAACCGTTTAAATTTGAACGGTACAATGTGAGATTTCAAGTATCAAAAATTGACATGTAATGTATATACATTTGCGGTGATGGCGGTGAAGAGAGAAAAATGGCTGGTTGACAACAGATACTTGGACTGTATTTCCGCATTTTAGCAAAGCTAAAGGGCGATTTCAGGTCGCGTTTGGCATATTAAATCTGTCAAAGTTCAGTACATCAAATCTTTTTTGATAGTATTAATTGAACACATATTGATAATAGCCGCTAAGGACACAAACATGAAATAAGACAGTTGTGTTTTCTAAATAATGTTTGATGGTGCATACAGCCTCACTGGACTATTCGCACCATAACATTCAATTGTTATGTCATTACTTTTAATGGAACTACGCTCGTGTCACCAACGATCTCCTAAAATACAGCCGTAGACCATACGTACTAAAGTACGTATGGACTACGGCTGAAGTCGATCGCTGGTGATACGAGCGTACAAGCAACATACGCCAGCCCAACACTTTTTAAGACAATCTGCTATAACAGTGACTCAAAATCAGTCAATATATTTGTTGAGAGAAACTATATATGGTGATAAGACGTGTCCTTCGTTATAAATTTGATAAATATATATTAAAAAAACATGCATGTCCCCACAAGGAATCGCACACTGGACATTTGACAGGACCACCACTCAACCGATTTAACTGTAGTGGCCCAAACGACCCGATTCCCCCCTCAAGAAATATACACTGATTGTCTGACGTAATACTGAAAGTAAAATTACAACTGAAATTGAATAACGGAGGGTTTTTTGTAGATGTATATACAGCTACAGGCAATTGTAGATGAGGACTGCGCGACGTTATATACTTCATTTGACCAGTCACACCGGCGGACACCCTTCAGGTGTGGCAACAGCGTAATCATATTCTCAGCTCCGCTTTGTCATATGGGATAACTGTTGGAGAAGTTCTCTTCGTCCAGGGCACTGTCAGATAACGGTCCATTCACGCCCATTTCCTTTGGTTGCAAGGGAGCCACCTGGTATTCGACGGGAGCAGTGACAAACAGGTGGTATACCGCCACACCACAAGGTACCCCGACAAATATGGTCATCACCCATGAACTGATCTGCAGCAAAAAAAGGGGAATAAAATGACCATTTAAATGGCAAGCAACAACGGCAAGGTCAATTTGATCACATGAAACTTTCTATGAAAGTCAACAACAGCACAGGCGGATCTCCAAGGACATTATAGAGAAAGCGAATTTTGGGGCCGTTTTAAATATTTATTTTTTTATTACTTTATCATACAAGAAGTGATAAATACTAATAGAAAATAATGTCGGGCCGCTGCATGGTGTAGCTTAGACCTCTTTTGACGCTGCAAGATCAGTTACCAGACTCGTATAGGCATATTCCTAAAGCTTTCACTTATCTACATATTCCCCTACAATCATGTTACCACGGGTCTTCTGAGGGCCGTCTTGTTCCCATACCAAACATCTCGCCAGAATTATTAAATTGCACCATACTATAAAAGCCGTGTTACAAGCTATGCCAGTATATCAGTTATATCACTTATGATGTGTGATGTTTTGTTTAATTGATAGGGTTTAATCGTCCACCGTTCTCAATGGGTTTTCACTAATATGACGACGGACTTCACACTGTGCCTTGCTTCAATACCACTCATAAAAACTCGTAAAAGGTTAAGACATGGGTGTATTAACTTTGGCACATTATAAACCTTTATCGTGTTTCTGGGTCGACTAATGGCACATAATCTAGTACCATCTAGGTCTCCCCCCTAAATCCACCTGTCAATGTAATTAGCCGATTAGAAATAATGACTGAAAGCAGTGCCCGACATCAACTTATGAACGAAAAAGATCCACTTATAGTTGATAGTTTAAACGCCATCCATATACGTCATCAGACTTTTTTTTTTTTTTTTTTTTTGAGTCGACGGATGTTTGAAAAGAACAAATACACGTAACTGTTGGGTGGTAAAGTGTGGCTGATAGAGCACTGCCGCGCTCTTTTGCTAAAGCAGAATTACACTGACCTGTGCCACAGTTAATCTGGCGAAAGGAGAGAGTGATAGATTGGAGGGTTCCATATCGCTGTGCCAGGACATACCACTGAGGGCAGCACAACTATACCTATATATAAACAGAAAGTGTGATTAGTTTGTGGAAATATATAAAACAGAGTAATGTGCCAGTCTTAATTAAACGGTTATATTTCATGACGCTGTGCCTGCCCCATGAGTGAAGGAAACCACCAGACACCAATACTTGGAACAAACAGGCAATCTCATGACCTACAAGATGAGCTCAAGACTCAAAGCATAATACAATAAGATATAGCTTTGTTTGTTTGGGGTTTAAGGACGTACTTACGGTTATTTCACTCGCATGACGGCGTCCTGTTCGATCGGGTGAAGGAAACCACCCTTAACGAACGCTACTGGCAATAAACAAAGACAAGACCACACAATCACAAGACAAAATGCAGAGAAATCACAAACATAGCAGCTTCCTGTTATCCCTTAGCTCTGAGAGCATCAGGGCAACAGCTCCCTTCTAATCACACGCGGTACAATCTGGGATTACAATATACAACATAATATCCCGGACGTGGGTCTTTTAAATAAAGTAATATAGCAAAAAACGCCAGTTTAACATGGGCATAAATGGTGACGGCAGTGGAGTGTATTGGCATTTCTATCTCATTTGTTGACATGCGCTCTTACAAACAGAATTAAATGTTTTCAGGTCCGTGACTGTTTGATGTCTAATGTATGTGCCACACACTTTATAAATACGAAAAACTAAAACAAAACAAACAATTTTGTCAATAACTTATTTTATTTACTTACAAGCCATGAGACCGTGACAGAACACTGCAAAAAAGGTTTCATCAAATTCCGATGCGATTACTACATGATGGCAAGCAACGGCCAACCGTATATGAATGGCGTTTAAAGAACGTGAAATCCCAAATTCCAATTCGTTTATTCCAAATGTAAATTGTATCCAGCGGGAATAAAAGATTCTGAAGTAGATTGTGTTGTAGTCAACATACAGCAGAAGGGTTGGTAAAAGATTGACGCGTTGAAGTAGGCCTACTTATTGCAACAAATACTGTAATAAACTAACGATAATGTAGTAACAATTGATACTGTAAAAAAAATTAGCGGATAATGTAAAAACAACCGATACTGTAATAACTTTTGACTGATAGTGTAATAACTGTTCTAACAGATACTGTAATAACTTTTGACTGATAATGTAGTAATATTTTTTCTTACCGATACTGTAATAACTTTTAACTGATACTGTAGTAATATATTTTCTAACAGATACTGTAACACATTTTGACCGATATTGTAGCAATATATATTTTTAAAGGAAAATTTAACTGTTCATCTACACCAAAATGATGCTTCGTTAAAGTCACTGGACATCGTTCATTCACATAGAGGGATTGACATCCGAGACAAATTGCTGGTCAATCTGTTGTGAGTTTGTTTATTTCATTTGTGTTCAACATCGCAATTTAGTGTATTAATACGACGGATTGTCCAATAAACAGCAGTATGTTCATGGGGTGTTGTCAGTGATCTACAGGGGTTGGGTTGTTTGGCACAGCCGTCAAAGGTTCAACAGAACAACATAAACACAAACCAACCAAATCAATAAACTTTCCCTTCCATAGAGCACATACTTGTTATTATCATCACTGTAAATAATGTGTGTCTTTGTTTCAACGCATTAAAGGGAAAGGCAACTGTTTTCGACCTAAACTTATTATTTTTATTGCATATTCTCAAAGAGAAACATCTGTATTGCACTTGCATTCGAGTAAGCATAGCCGTTAATTAGTTATCTTAACAGGCGGGACTGACGTCATCCGTGGTCACCAGTGTGCCCGTTTGCTTATGGATGTATTGGAAGTCATCTATAACAACACGGCGTATATACAAGCTTGGTCACCCAAGCGCAATGTTAATCTGTTGTATACATATCAAAATATCTTTTTGAGTAACACATATACCTTTAGCATGTTTTCAGCTTACATGCGGTTTTTATAACCAGGTTGATATGTACAAGCGGTTGTTTGTTGTTGTTGTTTCGCTTGGGGACAGAACCCTCACTTTCGGCTTTATATGAAAGCATCCACCAGTGCAGGCAATAGGGGACAGCCACGAGTAAATGATATGACTTCTGTGTTTTGGAACAATGACGTCAGTTCCGCTTTTTACATTAACTAATTAACGGCTATGCTAATTCGATTGTAAAAATTACAGAAAAGGTGCTGAACATCACCGTTGATGGGTTATGATTTGATAACCACGTTAGGGATGTATTGATGAGAGACGAGTTACATTGTGTAGCCAACCGCCATTTAAACGTACACAATGCAGACCAAAGGCATTTTATGATCGCCCGCTGATCTATTCTCGTAAAAAAACAAAGTTATAAACGCTTAAGGCCATGTTTATGGTACATACCGATCAACCGGTTGGCTTCTTGATACATAAACTCAGTCAAAAAAGAAACTTCACACTCGTTTGGATGTCGATAAGTTGGAATGTTTGCCAGCTGTTGCTCAACAGCGGGTGTAGGAGACGAACATTTTAAAACCCTGACAGGATTAAAGTCTTCGACGATCACGACTGCTTCATCATGAGACGAGCTATCATCAGATGTCAGAACTGGGTCATCGGTAAATGGACGTACACCTGGAACTATGTAATCGTCGGCTATCTGGGAAACTGGACATTTTTGCTATTCAGACCTATGGATGAACCTTTCGATAGTCTGCATGCTATAATAGTATATCATAGATACAGATCCGTGCATACAGCCACAGGGGCACGGTAGGGCCTACATAGAGATCGTATATGTATATAGAAAAGAAAAAAGGCGGACATTCTGGGGTCGATCCAGCTTGTACCGTGGTGAAATTTAACCGATTCAAGTCCACTAATCATATAAAATAAATGAATACCACCTGTCCGTGTGAGACAGATAGTTCAACTTCAAATCCTAACCCAGAAGTGTGATGTTAGTTATCTATAATTCTCAAATGTTGCTTGCAAACACAAAACTTTTCGTTCCTTCTTTAATTCAGCCTACGAGCGATGGTAGTATAGAGAGGGCAAATCGGGTCTTACTTTGCTTTTACATAATAAGGAAGGGTTCTACGTTATCAAGTACTAATTGTTTACTACATAAAAAGTAGTCCGGTGCCGATTTGGCAGCGGACTACTATTTAGAATGAGAGAATAAAGTTTCTCTTTATTTGTGGCATGTACACTTTTTGGGGTAGTTTTGACATTTGATTAAATCTTGGTTCCAATCTGCTGTTCAAAGCAACATTCTGTATTTTGATCCACGTTACGCATTTATGGATTAATGTTCAAGGAGGTTGCGTTTTTGAACGAACTGCGCGGTATTAGACGTAATTGTAGAGGGCGCTGTGTGTAGATCATCTGAATCTCTTCGCACTTTTTGTAGGACTGAAGACCTGTTCTACAAGTTTTTAGCAGAGGTTACTTGATAACGTAGAACCCTTCCTTATTATGTAATAGCAAATAATACCCGAATTGCCCGCTCTATACTACTAGCGATGTATGTGGTTAGCTGTCATTGGATAAAGTCGATGACCTAGTTGGTCATTATCCAATCACAGCTAACCGCAAACATTGCTGGTTGGCTAAATGAAAGAATGAAAGGTTTTGTGTTTGCAAGAAAAAAAAAAGAGAATTATAGATAACTAACATCACAATTCTGGGTAAGAATTTGAAGATGAACCATTTGTCTCATACGGACAGGTGGTATTCATTTATTTTATATGGTTAATGGACTTGAATCGGTTAAATTTCACAACGGTACAAGCTGGGTCGACGCCAATATGCATAGACGATATCTATGGTACCGAGCCACTGTGCATCTAGCTGAGAGCATGCTTGGACAGAGGAAGTCGTACAGTAAATTGCCTCATCTTTCAATCCATTCTAAAATAGAATCGATTCTATACGTCGAGTTGTCTTAGTCTCGTCCACTATAGAAAATCTTGCGAGAATACGATTGCTTTTAATCCATTCTAAAATATAATCAATTCTACTTCCTACGTCGAGTTATCTTAGTCTAGTCCACTATAGAAACTCTCGCGAGAATACGATTGCTTTTAATCCTGTCTGAGCGATCTAGGGGACATAACTCTAAAGGAATGTCAAGAGAGCACATACCCCAGTCCACACCATGGGAAATCGGATGTGGTTCGTTAATGTTAATAGCGTTCTCTATAAATCTTGAATTTTATTTTTAGTAACTTCGTCTATTGTGTTGAGATAAGGCGAACCCGCAATTCATTTAGTTGCAGTTGTCATACTCATTCATGTTTGTTCTATATTTATTTTGTTTTCTTAAACGAGAAACTATTATACGTTTTTTGCATTAAAACAAATCTCTCATCCCTGGATAATCAAATGGCAAAACACACTAGAGCGTCATTGAAAACATTCGATTTGGATGGGTAAATTTAAATTTCCAGAGAAAGGAGGGAAATGTATAGCCAAAGAGAGTTGATTATCAAACAAAATACTGATCGTCTTGTCAAATAATTAATACCATACTTTCAGATAAAGAATGTTACAATTATGTAGCACTTTGGCAGATCTTTATTAATAAAGTAGGCGGCCACCCTTTTGGTTTGTAGCTGGGTACTGCCCATAGGACGGTGTGGGTTTAACACGATCACTATGACGCAATTTGTTCTTCCATTGAACCTTTCGACGTCATTGAACCCTACGACGCCATTGAACTTTATGACGTTATTGAACATTTCGATGCATTGAACCTTTTGACGACAAACCAATGGCGTTGCATCGATTCTTTTCCTGGCTAGGCAATATCTGAACCGAATTTCTGAAAAGCAGAGCACCTGCAGGCCATCGAAGTATAGAGTACATCACGAAAATGGCATTCTTTAACACTTTAATCCCTACAGGCAAATAACCACACCATAAAGAATGGCTTCACAGTTTAGACAATGCAGTACATAGTGTGGAAATGTGAGTTACAGGATAACTGTAAAAGGTTAAGACATTGAGAGAGACTGAATTGAGTGGCCGGAAGCTCTGACAGGCTTGTTATTCTTTATGTTATGAAAATTTGACCGAGTGTAATGTTTACTCAGCCGTCTGATGTTTACTGATTCGTGTAATGTTTACTCTGCCGCCTAATGTTTACTGGTTCGTGTAATGTTTACTCGGCCGTTTAATGTTACTGATTCGTGTAATGTTTACTCAGCCATCTAATGTTTACTGATTCGTGTAATGTTTACTTAGCCGTCTGATGTTTACTGATTCGTGTAATGTTTACTCAGTCGTTTACTCAGATGTTTACTCAGGCTTGTTTTGCCCGACAAGCTCATCACTGCAGGTGACACAGCAAGCGGAGTCTGACTAACGATGATCATTGCTCACTTGTGATAGGTTTAACAAAAACTTCGACGACAAAATTACACCATAATGTCACAGTCATTATAAAGTGAATTTAAAATTATAATTTAAAAAGTTATCCTACATTTAAAAAGATATCTGAAATAGAATAATGAGGTTTGAAAAAGGCCACATGTAGGCCCCCTTAAACTGTGCACATAGGGCCTATGGGGGCCGATATATACATATCATGTATATGGTATGTCTATGAGGACTTTTAGGCAATAAACTGAAGCAGAAATATTCGACTTCACAAATAAACCGATGGAGAAAATAAATAAATTTAATTATCGGTGTACACGACAATACACGAAACCATAAGCCTTTTCGACCAGCGGATCGACAGGACTGGGGTACGGGTATTGGTCGACCACTGGTAATGCGAGAGTAATTATTTTAACGCTATTAATGTAGATTGACTTATCGGACGTTTGTGGCACTCAAGGTTTCATGGTCCATTTTATAGTTGCTTACTGTTGTATTGTTTTTTCTTCAGGATCTGACTATTAATATATATTTCCGGGAGATATGGAGTGATACACGGCTGCAATATGATCGTATTGCCCAGGGTACAGATAAAATCCGCTTAGACAGACGCTTCCACGAGAACATATGGATTCCTGACCTTTTCTTCCCCAATGAGAAGGGTAGCTCGGCGCACAGTGTCACTACTCCAAACAAACTGCTGGTTATTTACTCGAATGGGACCGTCTTTTACAGTGCCAGGTGAACATCACAGATTAGTCATTAACCAACTGGTTGTCAAAATTAAATAATCTAGTGTCCTGAACTTCTGTTCATAGCTCTAATGAACTAGAAAAGAACTCGCCAATAATAATAATTTCCATTCCATTCCATTCACCAACTGCCACGCCACATATCCAATAAATAATAATACAATGAAAATTCTTCGGTTTTATTGTCTTAAAAACAGGGAGGAGGATAGGCGGGGGAGGGGGATGTTATTCAAGCTATTGTCTGGATGGCCATGAGAAAAGGTCACATGATTACCTGGCAATACGTTTCTTGCAATAGGCAACGTAGCCTACTTTATGACCATTTATGTGATTTATTGTATATGAGCCTAATAATGTTTATGTGACCTATCTTTTGCATGTCCTGGGGTCTCATAATTCTTTCTTGTTTAATTCGGCTCGACCTATCCTCTTTGCAGGTACACCATTCAGTTATCATGCCCCATGAACCTCTGGCGATTTCCTCTTGACAACCAGATATGCAGTATGAAGATAGAAAGTTGTAAGTATGTTTGCATTTTTTGTATGTAACAGTTCTGTCGCCGGGTCCTTATGGCCTTCATTTAAACATGATTGATTGATTGATTGATTGATTGATTGATTGATTGATTTTGTTTTACGCCACATTCAGCGTTATTTCAGCTACGCTGTATTGTTTTAAACTGTATTTATTGGCATTAAACATACAGCTACCAGCATATAGCGTATGTATCAGGTTTGACATCAATTTTTTTATTCAAATCACATAGATATAGATAAGAGTAATTACCTGAAATACTGATAACTTTCAATATAAATTAAAATTAATTGCAAATTAATAACAATGCGCTGCTCTATTAGTCAGTGAATAGGAAAACAATGGTCTGCATTTAAAACTAGATACAAGAAACAGTTATAAAAACTCAACATTTTCAAGCGTGTTTTTTTTTCGAAGCTTTACTTACCAAATGAAATTCAAGTTAATCAAAAATGATCTTTTTTTTTTTGATTTCCAGATTTGTTATTATCCCTGATCTATTCCATTTCAGTTAGTTATACATCAGATGAAATAAGGTTGGCCTGGTTTGGAGAACATGCCGTTGAATTAGCCCCAGGAATTCAGCTACCACAGTTTAAATGGGAAAAACACGAGCTCGTCAATTGTACAGCTTCTTACGTAACAGGTATTTGAACTAAACAAATGACAAATGATACTTTATCAACCACTGCATGGAGAAAACAACAAGATGGGACGCAGAGTAACAGATCCCACAAAAACAAAATCTGTTTATTTCTGAGCTATAACAGCTACACTGTAAAAATAAATATATGTAAATTTACAGCAAAAATTGCTGGTAATTATGATACCAGCCAAATTTACTGTAGAATTACAGCATTGTTTGTCCCGTAGTTTTACAGTTGTTATTTTCATAACAGCGGTAAATTAACACCATTAACATCAGTTACTGTACAGTGCTATTAAGATCATATTAACAGTTATATAACAGTTTCGTTTACAGCATATGATGTAAGGTTACAGTATTTCCTGTGCTCAGTCAATATTGGCAAGATCGCCTTGCCAGCACGACTGTTTCTTTTTCAAATTTAATTCCTTACCTGGAGGACGTTAACATCTAGAAGCGTTCCTCTAGTGGGATGCGGGAACCCCAAACACGCACATTTAGTTCACCGTCTGGTTTGAAATTTATCCAACTCATCCACTTCACAATATGTTACCTATACCAATTGTTGTATTGCTAAGGGTGAGCTCTAAAATATATGTCAACAAAATAAAATGAATGTATTTAATGTGTATAATTTATGGATTTCATCGTTCGTATAAGGTGAATAATGTGTTATTTGTTGAGATTAAGAGCAACCTTCTGTTTTCTGTCAATTTAAAAATAATCCACCTATTATTTCTATTGCCTTTCTTTTCTTGCCATATTGTCGGTCAAATCCCGGGTGTTCAGCTAAACAGTTTAAAAACCATGCGTGAATGGGTCAAACGTTTGCAGCTGTAACGTTGTTCATTAATTCATGTATTCCAGGCGTGGTTTTCAAGACACAAAGTTTGAGCCAATCAATTGAAGCAAAAACTGCTCTCTCTGAGGTCCAGGCTAGGCTATTTTATACCAATGGAAAAAAAAATGCTAATGATCGAGAAATTCTTTACTGTAATATGAACAGTCATAAATGTAGATTTATGAACTATTGTACCGACACTTCTGTTGGGTCAGTTTATGTTTATTACCCTACCATATATTTTATTTTTCTTGTTAATTTTATTAAATATTTGTCTTTGGGTGCCAATTATAGGCCTATGTAGGCCTTCCTATATCATGCATTTGATTTCACACGGGGCATCAGTACAGAAAAGACAAATATAATTCAAACCTGAAGATAAACCTGCAGGTTTGTGTATAAATCGAAATATATTGGACACAGAATCTATGTATTTGATAGTAGTTTGATAAATGGCTTTGTTGTTATTTGAACTCTTTGTCTATATTGATTTATATGTAGACAATGCAAAGAAAATAGGAAATTAACACCATAAAGTAGAGCTATCCACTGTAAGTTTTAAGCAATATAAATTGTTAAAAACGACAGTGAATTTTCTTGTTAAAATTTAACAACATTTTCTTGTGTAATTTTACACACACAAAGCTGTGTTTTAATTGAATTGTAATCCTACAGCAACGTTTTGTAAATTTACACCCCAAAAATCCCCTGAATACAGTTTTAATTGGTGTAAACTATTAGCGGTGAAAATTGCTGTAATACAGCTAGTAGTGCTGTAAATATACAAAATTTGTTTACAGTGTATATGAAATATATGTATGAAAATATATTGCTCGTTTGAAAAAGAATTGATACCTGAAATATTTTAAAATATATTTTAACATCTTTTTGAATATCAATGCACATACAGCCTTAAACAAATACCCATAGAAGAGAAATTCGATGCAACTTTATCCCCTTAAAACCAAACTATTTCATTGCCACTTGTTCTTTTCAGAATTATAACTGAACTTATATTGCATCTCTATGAGAGGCCACTGTAATTCGAACTTATGGTGTTTGTTATTCCACAGGTCAGTTCACCTGTTTAGAAGTCAAGTTTTACCTGCAGAGGAAGTTTGGGTTTTATTTGGTGCAGACCTATGTACCAAGTACACTGATAGTCAGTTTATCCTGGGTGTCTTTCTGGATAAATCATGACGCTATTCCTGCCAGGATCTCTCTTGGGGTTTTGACTGTGCTCTCTATGACCACACAGAGCATCGGCTTGATAGCCATGCCAAAAGTTTCATATATAACCGCCATAGATCTTTGGATAGCAGTATGTGTGTGTTTTGTCTTCTCCTCCACGTTAGAGTTCGCCTTGGTGAACACACTCTCCCGCCGTGATGTCCGCCTGTCGTTCAGACGAGGTCCCCTAGCCGATCAGATGAGTCAAGATGTGAGTTAACTGGATTATAATACCACTTTTGTACTTACGTTAAAACAATAATTATTTTATTTTACAAAATAAAAATAATAAATAAAAAAAAATGTACATGTATTTACTTTTTTCACATTAAAGCATGTCTGACTGAATTATGCCAAAATGATAGTGCAAACAAATATTCAAATGGCTGTCTGTAAAATAACTATGTCGGGAACAATCAAAGTTTGTACTACGGTTCAGACTAGAAATGGCGGATTTTGATTGGATATTTAAAAGTGACAATCCGCAGTAAATCTGTTCTGGTGTTTGTTGGTCAACACACATATCTTGTAGTTAACATGGTAAATTACGACGATAACATTGTTTTGAGGCACATTCGTAATTACCAAGCTCGCGTCATGTGATAATGACCGAGTCGTACATGAGCTCAAATGTACTGAAATAATACAGCTGGTGTCCAGTCATTTTATTCTGTAATCTGTTCGAGTCGATCGTCTCACGGCATTGTTTTCCAGAGGCACATGTTCAGTGGCGGCGCCACCATCAGCAATCTCGTCTTTGGATCGCTCCTAATCAGTGACGTTTCTTCAAATGAATGGTCACATTTAGTAAAACCTCTAAAATCACGCTATTGTGTATGAGTTTACATGTGTTTCAGGTTAGTTAGGCCTAGTCAAACATAAAATATGCATGACCGGCCGTCTCAGGCGGCTTGTTTCTGTTGAGTGTGCATATAATTACGCAATATATAACACTGCCAGCGTGAGCGAGCGGTAAACGCTATTTCATCTTAAATAAACTACTTCTGTTGCTTTTGATGAATAACAAGCGAACCTAAATAAATACCTTTTTTATTGATTCCTGCAGTGAAAAGTTTACTCCTCGTTGACCTGTAAATAATATTGATGGTGAGGTTATTTTGTCTTTCTCAGATCGCTCCGAATGACGTTCACAAGATGATCATGGTGTCGAATGGCCGCCCAGCGCCACCCTGTAGATCCTTATCATTCAGAAGACATCGCTTCATGGCCAAGAGAGTAGATAAAGTCGCCAGAATTGGCTTTCCAGCAGCCTTTGCTATTTTTAATCTTTTCTATTGGATATACTACACTAGAAGCCCCTAAGAAGTGAACATATCGTCTGAAACTAGGTGCTATTGAATATATAATTGAGAATCTGTTCTGGACTCAGCAACCTCTATTCATAACTCATTCATCTGCTAATTGCTTTCAATGTAAACATGTTTTATAATATGCATATCATCGTCACATCATGTTGTTTTAATTTGTTCGCAGTCATTATATATTCTTGAAAATAGACAGATGTTTCAACAAAGCTATCATCCTCAATAGTTCTGTGACTGCTAAGTGTGTGACCCATATGTGTGGATAGAACCTATAATGAATGCGCAATCGATCACATGTGTTACCTGAGCAGTTCCACAACTTGGCCACTAGATATAATAATAATAAATAGTAATACTTTGTAATCGCAGTCGGTAGTAAGACCAGCCTAATATTTATTATATCGGTAAGAAATATAAAACGTTAATGTGGGTAATAGTGCGCTAACCGTGAGAGAAAATCAAAAGGTATTCACTTCTAACCATGTGCAAAGCCTTGTTTATGCGAGATAATTTTTGACAAATACACTTGAGGTTCAAAATTTGTATTTAGTCTTTAAAGAAGAAGTAGTCGTGGTGAATTATATTGTTTACGGCAAGTTGTAACGAAATTGAAGATCAGTCTATCCTGAAATACTGGTAAAAAAAATATTTTTGTCCACTGATTCTGGAAAAAAAACATACTTCTGCAAAACCTCTCGAACACAACAGCTCACGTAATTGAGTAACCCCATTAGACATGCCAGCTTCAGAATGCACGTTTTAATGGGGTTTTTTTAATTGGGGTTTAACGTCGTATTTAGGGGTATTTCACTTATATGACGACTTGCCAGCCTATAGGTGAAGGAAACCACCCTAGACACCACTGGCAACAAACACAGACAAGACGGGACAAATACAGAACAATGACAGGACACAATACAGACACCACAAAAAAAGATCGGCTTCCTATTCCCCTTTAGCTCTGAGAGCACCAGGGCAACATGAAGCTCCCTATAGCTTGCCATTAAGATAGGGTTGGTCGTTGACATAACTTTGAACCAGTATTTAACTGTTTTAGCCAAACGACAAAATGCATAAGGTGTCTTCCTATTTCACCATAGACTGCACAATTTGTGGTCGACACGTTTACATGTAAAATTCGTGTACAGAAAAGCTTATGTGCTCTTTCGCTTACCGGTGCATTATGGAAACCCCATATCTCGCATGCATAATGCATTGCATGAGTTACCACAGTATCAAATAAGTCACATAATATACCCACATCTATAATACTAAATTGCGAGATTTAGCTGATAACCATTCAAGGCTATTAACCCTTTATCGCCCAATGTTTGTCGAACAATGTTAAATTTGCCATATAAGTGCATCACCATGCATGCCGAAATAAACAAGGGAATTTACAATTTCCAATTCTATTCCATCATATACCCACTTCTCTGTTGACCAAATGTGTCCTCCATTTCGAAATACAAGTATTTAAGTTTTGCTAATGTTAACTGAAAGCTGCTTATGCTGACAGTACTCAAGCAGACAATTTAATTTACATTGTCCATCAATTGATTCTGAGAATATAACCAAATCATCTGTGTAAAGAAAAAGACAAAACGTTAAATCATCTAACTGAACAGGTGTATGTAATGTTGAAGACAACTTTTGTTCAAGGTCACTTATGAAAATTTAAACTAATATAAGCAGATCCAGCGACATAGTATTGGAAAGTCTTCAGTTTTATCCTAAAATTTCAGGACAAAGGAGCGGACCGAACCATACATAGATTGCAATTACTAGTTTTCCACCGCAATTATAATTAATTAGTTTGTGCCATAAAATGTTTCTATTATTACAATCAGACTCTTTCTTGTCGTCAACAAAAACAAAAAATAAAGATGTTTTCATTCATTCAGGCCCCGTGAGGGAGCGGGTGGGCCATGGCCCTGCAGAATATTCCCTCGGCTTCCTCGGTCGATCGTAAGAG
>JAQQZZ010114473.1:0-15100 GCA_030265115.1 Mopalia vespertina | reverse complement strand
TAAACGGGAACATTGTAATCTGCATGATCTCACATTCGACTTTATAGCTGGGGCGTTTAAACGGGAACATTGTAATCTGCATGATCTCACATTCGACTTTATAGCTGGGGCGTTTAAACGGGAACATTGTAATCGGCATGATCTCACATTCGACTTTATAGCTGGGGAGTTTAAACGGGAACAACGTAATCTACATTATCTCACATTCGACTTCATAGCTGGGGCGTTTAAACGGGAACATTGTAATCTACTGATTTTAAATAAAACTTACAGCTTGTGTTCAAGGCTTGTCCGATGTCAAAGTAAAAAGCATTATCCACTCTTTGATTTTTTCGGTCATGTCACTATGACATTTTATTTTTTTAGGTCAGTACTAAGGTTTTTTAAAAAATGCATTATCATGTCATGTCATTATGTCTAAGTTGACATATATCTACGTAATGAAGAAAAGAAACGAAAACTCTATTGAATAATTAAAGCCGCCAGATATAAGCAATTATGTATAGCATAAACAAGCCAGTGTAAACATTTAGGAGAGTTCAATACAGTGTTATACCCTATTTATGAAATCAATTCGACGGTTACGTAGTCTTGTGACATTGGAGGCATTATGTTGATACTTGTGTATATCTGGCACAATCGAATACCAACTGTCGCCGATTGGGTGGTGTGAACGGTCAATCACTGTACTGCTCTTCAAATCGTTGTAATATTAAATGCAGATGATTTTAGCCGACACATTGCATTGAGTGTATTTGTATTGGTCACTTATGACAGTGACCGTCACGACCCCGTCAATGCTGTGATTATATGATGGAGTGGGACTGTAGCCAACAATAAGGGAATTATTCGTCACGGCTGAGAACTGCACGTCTTACGTCGGGATGCAGTAACGACTCCTGGTTCGCTACCTAACTGCTGGGTTGACTTTGAAAGGGTTTATATGATTATTATTTTCCATTTTCGATTAGTCCAATGATATGTTAGCAGCCATTATACCTATCATTGACAAAACGAGTGTAAAGGAAAAGTCTCATCGCCCTTGCTGTGAGAGGAGGACTTTTGTCCATATATACTGTAAGTGTGCAACAGTTTCTCATTATTTATTCTATTTTCCAGTACTATGGTCACCGTGAGAAACTACGGGTTGTAGGAAGAGAACATGACTTGGAGAAACTCAACAGAAAGGCCCTAGAAATCGCCCGCCAGGTGGCTGATGAAACCGGAACACTAATGGCGGGAAATATTTGCAATAGTACAGTCTATAAGCGAGGAGATGCGAAAGCTATAGAAGCAGCAAAGAACATTTTCAAGGTGAGCACTGCAAGCTAAATAAATGGGAGTTCAAATATTGTAAAGAATGTAAAAAAAAAATCAATCTAAGAAGTTTTCTTTCGGTTGTGACCATAAACTCACCATGAACTTTGTTGACTGTAGTAATTTCTCAACACTTATGTATACGTAAGATTAATTGTGTCTCCCCAATGTGATACTCCTTGGATAAATGACGTACAAAAGATTGCTTTTCGTTAAATGGAAATTTTATTTGATCCCTTTGTAAAACAGGAACAATTCACCACAAAATCATTTTTCCAATGTACCACCAAATGGACAATGCAAAATACCTTATACAGGCACAATGTCTTGGAAACTGTCTATCAAGTTCAAATTAGTTATATCAGGAACGACTTGGGAATAAAATTGTTGCTATAGACAACGATTTATGTGCATAAACTTAGTGTCCGTATAAACATTTTTTTGCAGGAACAAATCTTGTGGGCAGTCGAAGGAGGAGCGGATTTTATTGTTGGGGAAACTTTCAGTGAACTGGGTGAAGCCATGCTGGCGTTAAATACGATCAAAGAATTTGGAAACGGTAAGTGTAGCTTTGGTCTTTCACAAAATCTTGCGCGGACTACTGAAGAGCGATTCCTTTTTTTCGCTAGTGCTCTCGTCTGTAACACGTAGTCGATCCGTTTGTGCTTCGTCTTATGATTGTCCTCTCGTCTTGTGAACGTCCTCTGCTGTCTTATCATTATTTGTTGACAATGATGTTGACGGAGGTACCATGCATCCATTAGGCTGGCAGGCTGTCATTTGAGTGAAATAACCTGACGTGCAGCGTACTACCTCGATCAAACAAGCAAAACAAAACAAAAGATTACTGAAGTTTATTCTACAGTTGCAGATTAAAAAAGGTTTCAGACTCTGTCAGTGGGATAACATTGAGATATTGACGGACCATTATTATTATGGCGATTGTGTTGCTTTTCAAGAATGCTAGTTTCAGGTGATACGTCAATGGAACCAATGTTTACATTTTGCCAATTAATAGAGATAGGCCTATATTGTTTCGAACTAAAAGTCTACCTTGTGCCGTTAACAGTACACTTTGAAAAGTATCTTTTATCTAATTTATATAAATGACAACTTTGAAAAGAAAATTCGTAAAAACCACACCGCGAGCCCAGCCTGCAAAGCCATTGAAAACACTCAGCAGTCTAATTCAAGGTTGATGTGAGCCATGGCGCAGCATTTTCAAAGATATGATAGTTAAACGAAAAAGGCAAAACGTATATGTTCCCCATCCCACACGAAGTCATTTTCTTGAGTAGGCCTACCTTTTCTGAAAAGATCATTTTTCCATTTATCAAAAATTAAACCAAAGGGTAATTGTCATGTTACATAATAAACACATAAAAGTAGTGTGTGCATTAGCTGGTTCGTCTACACCATGTCCGGAATCGTTGCATACGAAAATCCTTTCTATTTTAAAATAAAGATATATGTAAAATTGAATTTTCATGAAATATTGAATATCCGTAGTTGAAAAAGGGAGTCTCCAATTCTGATCAGCTTTATTTGATTTGTATTCATTTACGGGACAATATATCCACCCCTAATACGACTTCTGTCAATATTGTATACACTCCAAGATATACAATTTCATGTTTGTTTGATTATGGTTTAACGTCACTCTCAATGGTATTGAATTAAATAACGACGAAATGTCCACTTGCCATTGTTCCGTGGATTAATACGCTGGAAATCTGGGTGGAAACCTCGTCGACACGCGTACTAGAAACCGAGGAGGGTACATTGAAGGATTAGTCTGCTGACACGCTAACCACCAAGCCACGGCCGCAGACAACAAGTTCATGCCATCATTGACTAGTTGTTTATTTTCTTAAAGGTCTACCCGCCGTGATTGCGTTCATATCTATGGCGTATGATAAGACTCATGACGATATCAAATTTGACGAGGCTTGCCGGCAACTGGAGGAGGCTGGTGCCGCAGCCGTGGGACTTAACTGCGGCAGAGGTCCATCTACCATGCTGCCATTGTTAAGAGACATCAAGAAAGCTTGTAAGGTAAGGAGAGCAACACCCGTATCAGGAGAACGAGGGAAATAAAACCCTGGGTTTCATGATTTTTGATAAAATATCCGTATTTACACAGGCCATGTAGTTATACAACTGCAAATGTTCTTGAATATATGCTTATCAATGTATTTGATTTGTATTGAATTTTACTTACATAATGACTTTTCATTGACCGTAATTGATGGAAACCAGGGCAGAAACCTGTGTAGTACGTTACAGGATTTAGTTTCCATCAAGTACGATCTAGCTTCTTGGGGAATAAAACCGCGCCAAACGTGTTCTTTCCAGGAAGTCACTTGGAGATGCTCCATTGTTTGCCACAGAAACGACAAGATCTAGCTGCTTAAAAATGCATTAATGTCTAATGTGGGTCCAAATAAATCGTATTTTTGATTCTAAAATAATTAAATGTGTTTGAAATTTGAAAAAGAATTATATGTGATTTGAGTCTCTCATTGAATCTTTTATGTAATTTATAATGTTACAGGGCCCGATAGTGGCATTACCAGTTCCTTACAGGACCACTCCAGAAGCTAAAAATTTCCAGTCATTGAAAGATAGTATCACTGGTGAGTCTTGTTGAAACAATCCATTCATCTTCTCACGCGAATTAAACTGCAGAATGAAAGAAACTGGGATTAAGGTATAAAAGGTTCCGTCACAATTGTTATCTGTGCGGCAAAGGATGATGTCGGAACATTGCTCGACTTTGTCCATGTGATCGCGTCACAGATGAAGTTTACCTTGTAAAATACCGAAGCATTTTCCAAATTGAAGAAAGCTTGGAATTCTTTCTCCTCTTGTTGTTGTTAGCGTTCTTGAGCTGACACTATATCTGAAAAGAACTGCGATATTTTTTTTTAATTTCGTGACCCAATCATACAAAATTTAAGCCGGTACTACATTCGGTCGTTTAGACTACCCATTCATTGGTCAGTAATATAATCCTAAATTTTGGGGAAATATAGTTTATGTACCACTCTCAAACTGTACAATTCCCACTCTTTGCACTTTCTGCAATTCTTACCAACTACTATAAATTGTAATTAATAAACTATATAATCATTCTTTTTATACATGTTTAAAAACCGAGATCAGGTTTCGCTGTTGGTTTATTTGATTCACATATTGCTTCAGAAACCATTAGCTCCAATGGAGAGTTGAACTAAATACACTAGTAATGCAATTCCGAAAAACGATAACTTTGTATTGCCGATGAAGTCATAAAATAAGGATGAAGTTTTTAATTTTTTTGGAATTAGAATAATTGTGTATAATATTATTTCACCACTAGACATTCGGAACATTGTCATTGGTCGAAATTTGTCAAGGTTAGTAAGTATCGCCATCCGGCGAATTTTAATCAATCCCGTAGCAGCTCTGTTGATAGTGCGAATGAATTATTTTTCCGGTGTAACAACACGTAACTTCAATCCATATAACGTAGACCTACGTTATATGCCGAATGTACCATAATCAACTCGTGACTTCCTGTCTTGGTTTCTTTGTCATTGTAAATATTTGACTATGTTTTCAACTTATCGTCCATTAATGAAAGGAAAGCATGCTGCTTATTTTGTTTGCTGATCACACTCTGTCGATACTGGTAAGGCTTAATCAAACACTTTCTCTTCCTTTAAACAGCCTATTTCATATTGGTAACGAGTTTCTTACTTTCTCACAGGTGAAAGATCTTTCCCGGTTGATCTACCAGCCGTTGCATGCAGCCGACATGACATTGCTGTGTTCGCCAAGGAAGCCAAATCACTTGGAATACAATTTGTGGGCCTGTGTTGTGGTAACGCCTCACACTACATGCGCGTGTTAGCCGAGGAATATGGCCGGACCCCACCAGCCAGCAAGTACTCGCCAGACCTTTCCCAGCATTTCTGTTTCGGATCTAAGGCAAAATTTGACCCATATTACACAGAGGAAATGATGAAGAATATTATTGGAACATCGTAACTCGTTAAACTGGCATATTATTATTACATGCCAAAAAAAGAAGAATATACACATCAGACGTCCGCAGCCAACAATTATTTTAAAGACATGAAAAGGCGGAGTGGGGATAGAAAGTCTTCAAGTGTACACATTTGCATTAAGTTAGTGTTTGTTCTAAGATTTTGGCACAATTAAAGGTTTTCTATGAGCATGACCTGTTGGTGTTTGTCTTTGAAATTCCATGATGTATCTATTAGACTATACCTCACAAAACTGGATACAACTACGAACTATTTGTAAGTCGGTAGCAAGCTCTCTTACGCATTGAATCATTTCACTACAGTTGCAATTAACATCAACACTCAATGAAAACACTTAGTCAGTGCATGGCAATCGGTAAGGTTGGTTTATACTCGTTCGGAAGAGAATGGATCGCGTTATCAAAGAGACCTTTCTCTTGATGATTTAGAACTGTTCCGCAATTAAGTGCACCTCAAAGAGAATCGTCACATACGAACAATCAATGATTCCAAATTTAACAGAGAAAAAAAATAGGAGGAAGTAGCGATTTAATCCGAATGCCGGTAAGATTAAACGAATCTGGAAATTTTTCTCACTCAGTCAAATCAACATTTTTTTCCTTCGGTAATACAAAATATAATTCCTCGGCAATGACGCCAGGGGCCTGTTGCTCGAAGGACGAATAGCCGCTAACACCAGGTTAAATCGCTTATACCGGGCTAGAGATAGACTTTCAACATGGCGTGACGTCATCTAATAGCGGATTAAATTTAACAGCGCTTCGAGCAACAGGCCCCAGATGTATAACAACACATAGTTTTAATCTCAGCTGTAATGACCTGAATTGAGTCGCGAATCACACAAGCAAACAACAACAGCCCATCCTACTTTAGAGTCAGTCTCGAAGAAATGGCACAAATGTAATCTCTATTTTAAAAGGAGGGTATCTGTCTGATTGTTAAAGTACATGCAAATGGCATCTTCTCATGAATTCTGGTAAGCGATATCACCTCGTAGAAGATTTGAGCTCTTTTAGAATAGATATAAAGATACCATAAAAAATCGGATTGTTCTTTTGCTATCAATACATGGTTACCTGGCCACATGGGGCCTTTTTGATTTATACTAAATGATTTGTGTGAATATAAATTTATGACCGCTACCTTCCGTCGTCTCTAAACTAGTTAAAAGGTTTGTCATATATAATTGTGTTAAACGGTAATATGCGACTGATATTCACTTCGGCCAAGGTCGGACTGACTTCAGATCAATGTGCATATCTCTTCAAAAACATTTGAATTTTTATTGTACTAATGGTAGCCATATATGTGTGTTATGTTTGTTTGTTTGATAGGACAGACTCGAACCCGTGGTCAGTGCTTGGAAGTAGGGTTAGCAGGCAGACACTGTAACATCTTAGCCACGGCCGTAGGCATGTGTGTTAAATTATGGATGTTACGGAAGCTTTCAATCAAGTAAACCACTAGACCATTTTAAACAAAGTGATTGACCGCTAAATACCAATATTAATTTGTATATCATTTATGCTTGGATAATAGCGTTTCGCATTTAATGTTGAGTGACTTTCTCGTTTTCTTTCAATGTGTGTAATGGAGTCTGACAGGGTGCTGTAGTCTCCCCTTCTGTGTTTGCCATACACTGTTATCATCTTGGTATACATGTATACAGTTATCAGCTGAGAGGGTGGGCTACAATATCGCTGGTTTCTCTATAAACCACTGATTTATACAGACAACATGGTAATAATCTGCTTCTCCGCTAAGTCGACACAACGTCTGTTAAAAATATGTGAAATATTTTCCAGAATATATGGCGTTATGTTTAATATTAAAAATCCCCAACAATTGTGTTTATGTTATTCAAGCCGAAAAGATATGTCTCCTGGGATTTGCTGATGTGTATACAAGCTTTTGATATATAATCACATGTCATTTAAATTCACTTGTATTATACAGGAAAATTGAAAATTATGTATAAGTGCTAATGTCTTTTAGAGATAGATCCAGTGGTACGTGCGCCACAATTATATATATAAAAGATTGCTTCGAGGGTTGTAGGCCTACATCCGTATATTTTTCTCATCAGTGGTTTCCGTTCTTAAAAGTACCTACGCAGATTTTAAGGTAATGTACAAACATTCATTAAGAAGGAGGATGAAATATCGCATCGGCTGTACAGTACATGTGTGTTCTTAAAGCGATGCTGCTGGCTGCAATAACCTCTATATCCCTTGAAACGTTACTATTAAACATACTTAAATCGGATATCGACTTATCGTTTCTTCATCTTATAAAACCATTTGAGAGTTACGAGTAAATACCTACCTACGATCACTGGTAGCTGACATTTGGGCGTGACCAACTGTATTCATGACGTCCCGATACTTGCACTCTTGTGTGTTACAGGTTAATACCATGGGTGAACCAATGACCCATTTGATTAAAACCGGAAGCGGGCTTACTTCCATGCCTTACGTAAGCCATTGGTGTCAACTGTCAAAGGTTTAAACAATCGACTCTGTAGGTCTCGTGACGTAGGCCCCCTAGTGTGACAAGAACGATATTTGATCGGTCAATAGTTGTGGAGCTCTTCTGTTTAGTGATTAAAGAAACAAGAAATGGTCCCGTGGATGAATTTGACTGTAGTTTAAGCAATACCTAATGTTTAAGATCCAATTATCAAATGGATATAGCTCGATTAGAAAATTAGAGAGCATAATTCAACACAAGAAATGATGCCCGTTTTACATATACGCATTTTATTGCAGAGAGGATTATTGCTTTAATAACGCTGTTTAACGAGAGGCTGTGCATTGAGTTATTTCTAACCATCAAGTACCGTCTAACTTTCTAACGCAGACTGCAACTTGTTCAACACCGACATCATATTATTCACAGGGACTTATTTGACGGAACTCACCAGACGCAAACAATTGCAGCTCTTTGTGAAGAATTTGATGGCGTGTGTCCAAAAGTTGAGGTCTGCGTGGAAAAGTTACACAGTAGTTGATGATTAGAAAATAACTCCAAGCTAGACGGTACTTGATTGTTAGAAAAAAAACTACACTATAAACACTGCATTGGGTAATTCGAAATTTGATTCTCTGTTTGAATGTACGTTCGTTAACTAGAAAGTTTGGTTATTAATTAACGGATAATATCTCTGACATGAATGTCCGCCATTACTCGGCCGTTCTTGGTGAATGAATATTAAACAAAATCTAGCATTTTTCTTGCCGCATGTGCGTACCCAACACACGTCGAAATTGTGTTTTTTTCAAAATGGTGACTACGTTTGTCAGTTAATCTGAAGAAAAAAAGTGCACACCAGGATTTCGATGATCGTATGACACACGAGGTGAAATTCGCAGACCACCATCATTATAGGACTGGTTCCATATCTCGTATCTTGTGAAAAGTAGGGCATCAGTGTTATGCAAGTCAGCCTTAATAACGTGTTAAGATAACGCTTCTCATGCAGCGACAGCAATTTATTAGACGTTGACATAATTCGGTTTGAGGTTGATACTGCTTGGTTCGGATTTTGTAACAGCTTTCGACTGTTTTGACGTTAACCCATTGCAGAACAATGCCAGTTAAAGGTAAGTTAATTCAGTTTTTAACATCAATTAAATCTAGTTTTAAACACTGAAGAACTGTTCTATCATCTACTCTTGTACGACAACATTTATGACTATTTACGTTGCCCGCTAACTGCCAATTTTGCAGAAATAAGTCCATCATTTTTTCACATAACATCTCAAAAACCAGTTCGTTAACATGAAGCCCCATTTAACTTTTAACAAAGACTGCGGTCTTCAGGGTAGATATACACAAAACGTCAAGGATTTAATGATACATCATTGGTTCAACTGGTCTCGCTTAGCTGCAATTAACTGTAACAAATTGGCTGATTAAACCAATTAAAGATTGGAAAGCTATCTTTTTTTACAAATTGGAATTGAGTTCAAACTTAAATTTGTCTTCTAGGACTTTTGGAGAGGTTAGAGGCTGGAGAAAATATCATTGTCGCAGAAGGATATTTATTTGAATTTGAGCGACGTGGTTATTTGAAGGCGGGATCCTATACACCAGAAGTAGTTTTAGAGCACCCTAATTTGGTTAAGGTTTTGCACGAAGAATTCGTACATGCAGGAAGTGACGTCGTTTTGGCTTTCACGGTAAGTTTGCATCTCATGTAATGATATCGACGGGACAATTAAATATGAATTGGTCATTTGTGCTGGGGTTGTGGAAACGTAGACAATTGGGACACAGGCCATGATGATTTTAAAAGACAGTACTTTAAAACGATTGCTCGGTTTGACCCAGCATACAAACAAGGAAGAAAATGTCTTCTATATGTGATTTGTATTGTTGCGATCGTGAAACATAATCATTTACAAGGCTGTTTATCACACCATCTGAGACTTTGTTACAGTATTATGCTCACCGCGAGAAGCTGAAGCTGGTAGGAAGAGAAGATGATTTGGAAAAACTCAATCGGGCAGCTTTAAAGATCGCCCGCCAAGTGGCAGACGAAACCGGAACGTTAATGGCGGGAAACATTTGTAACACAACTGTATACAACAGAAACAAACCAGAGACAATAGCAAGAGCCAAAGAGATGTTTAAGGTAAATGAAAGAACAATAATAAACAATAAACTAATCATGATCAGAAAACATTTGATCAAAACATTAAATTATGTTGGACTATTAAAGCTTTACATAGAATAGTTCCGAATCAAATAAACCAACCTTAAAATACACAAATTTGATTTTATTATAGGAACAAATATTGTGGGCTGTTGACGAGAATTCCGATTTTATTTTGGGTGAAACTTTCTGTGAATTGGGAGAAGCCATGCTAGCTCTAGAGGCCATAAAAGAGTTTGGTAATGGTGAGTTTTAACACACCACCCTTCCGTTTGATATCCTCTTTACGATGGTATACGGTATGTTCTATACATTCGATTAATTGATTGATTGATTGATTGACTGATTGGTAGTTTAGTGACGTGAATCGATTTCTTACGTGTACTTTTTTCAAAGAGTTTGTAGAATCGTTTAAATGTTTGGTATTTACAGAACACTGAGTGATTAGTTGAATGGTTGGTTGGTTGGCGGATTAATTGATAGATTAATCTATTTATTGATTAATTTATTGATTAATTTATTTATTGATTCATTTGTGGATTTATCGAATGTATTGATCGATTGATTGATTGATTGATTTAATGACTGATGCTGAACGAAGCGCCCAAGAATATTTTATTTATATGACGATGTTGTTCTTCCAAGGAATGCTCTGTTGGGATATTAAGGATCCTAAATAAGTGACACCATAAATGAACATAAGAAGAGACAAATATATCTTATATATATTATGTTATGGGGAGAAAAGGAAAGACATATATCTGGAACATATATAGCCTAAACAATAAATGGTACCCATGGTCAAATTCCACAGGGCAGTAGACCAATAGCACCTTTTCGTGGAGGAATTGTATGCATTTATTCGAAATATGTCTTCTATTTTCATAGACACATATGGAGGTGTTTGTAACTTTGAAGCTTCTAAGACATCTCCCGTAACCGCTTTCCACAAGTTTCCGGAACTGTTTTCCAGAATTTTATGTTTGTTTAAACAGCAAATTTCAAGAGATCCTTTTTGATAGGGGAAAAATATTCGTAACAGGTATATTTCCTTTTCGAAAGTAATGTAAAGTAGACCTTTTTCGGATTGTATATCTTTCCTGTTTTTAATGTCTACTCATTTTTATTTCCTGTGTTGTTTTATAACTATTTCAGGTCTGCCTGCTGTCATAACTTTTAACTGTATGCAATCGGACACTCTATTTGGCGGAGTGACATATGCGGATGGTTGTAAGGCGCTAGAGGAAGCCGGGGCGGCAGTCGTGGGTCTCAACTGCGGTCGAGGGCCGAGGACTATGATACCTGTACTGAAACAAGTCAAGGCTAAATGCAAGGTGTGACATTATGACATTCCAGAAACACGATGTCATTGTATTACCACACGAGGAACTCAACCCCAAATCGCAATTGCACGGAAAATCCAATTTTCCCATTTTACGTTTTTACGCGTACGCAAGAAATTAGACCCCGATTTAGTACTTAGTGCATCAGACCACTGACCCTCATGTCGCAACATCCTTTGACACTTCCCGCAACAGTACAGCTGCCTGCGAGGTGAATGCAAGCAATACTATTACACAAAAACGTGTAACCGCCGGATTTTTTGTGCGCAAGAGTGTAAATCAACCTATGTACTCCGCGGATTTGTATTAAAAAAATCACATCAAACAAGCCCGTTTCTCGGGTAAATTCACATTTAAGCAAAACACTGTTCCTTTTTTATGTATGACTTGTTGCAAATAATTCACATTTCGTCTGCTGTTAATATTTTAATAATGATGTTACTCCAATGACGTCATCATATCAACACAAGAATAACCTTCAGACGTAAATTATAAATACGTGGATAACTCAGTCATATGATGAAAGTAAATCCATGCGAGTTACCCCCCCTGAATTGAACCGGTCTAAAACCGAGATTATTTACGGTACTGAAATGGACGAGGAAAGTTCCGACATGCACTGACCCCCTTTCGCTGTAATACTCACAGGGCCGAGTCCCTTTGCCTACCGAACGTTATTTGTTGAAGTCAAACGACTCCGCTATTCGCCGTGCTAACTTTAACGAGATTTCATCGTACTTTGTCACCATATGTTAGCAGGGCATAGCGAGAAATAGGCAATCCGTGGTCATATAAAGGAAATACCCTTGAGTAAGACGATAAACCATAATCAAACAAACAAATCAAAATTACGTGATACATCATTATCGTCTTTTGAAAGAAAGCTTCGGTAGTTAGGTATATATTTTGGCATAGACGAGCGCAGGTTGATAATATGGATTGATTTCGAATTTCCGCCTACATAGCTGAAATACCACCTATATCAAAAGTGTTCCCTTCGTCAGCTCGTAAGGTGTCGCTCTTGTTTAAGAATATTCACACTGAAAGGGACATGTCGAATAACTAAACCGACGAGTCATCTTATGTTCCAGATTATTTATGAGACATTCAGTAGAGATGTCAATATATATTCAGAAGATTTATCAGCCTGACTCGGGGATTAAAAAAACTGACGAATCATCTGATGTTCTCAATAATCTTTTAGGCATGTCCATATATATTTCCTAGCATTTATTACTCTGCCCCACGGAAGTCGAATATTAAAACCATTGAAACAGTCCATATTCTAGATAAACTCTCAGCTTTTACTCTTTGGTTTCAATACGTATTTTTCACACTAGCACAGCTAAAAACACGTGTGAATAATCCTTTGTTATAGTCTCAGAGACAAGTTTCATACTAAGTCTTAATTTCGAGTTTGTTTACAGGGTCCCATTGCCGCTTTGCCAGCCGGATACAGAACCAATGAAGTCAATCGGACTTTCCAGTCGCTCAAGGATGAACTGACAGGTAACAATTTACTTCCTTAACTAATAACACCGAAACAGGTCAGTCGGTCATCAAGATTAGCAGTGATGAACTTAATCATACTAAATGTTTGCAAAATTATTCTTTCGTGTTAACGAATGTGTATAAGTAAAATGATGGAATTTTTCATCATGAATCCTTTATATTTGAATAATTATTTTAGATATGAATAAAACAGTGTAGTGTATTTATAGCGGTCAGGAAGGATAATATCACATATCACACACAATTTAATTTTCTTAATTTCTGAATAAAACAGAACCCTTAGGGGGACGGGGGCGGGGGGGAGGGGGCGTGCTCCTCAAGGAATGTCATTCCCTTGGAAACTCACTCTTCCCGGGGACTGCCCAACTCTTTGTGTGGTGTGTTCCCGTACTGCATGCATTATGTCCAACTTTCCATCACGTCCTTATTTTTTTCTCACCACAGGCGAGATGTCTTTCCCGTCCGATCTTCCAGCTCATAGTTGTGGCCGCCACGACATGGCCGAGTTCGCCAGGGAGGCAAAACAACTTGGTATACAGTATGTTGGAGTTTGTTGTGGGAACGCTTCTCACTATATGCGTGTGATTGCTGAGGTGTACGGTCGAAGCCCTCCAGCCAGCAAGTATTCCCCGGACCTCTCCCTTCATTTCTGTTTCGGTAATAAGGATCATTTTGACACGTATTACACAAATGACATGAAATCCAATTTGACAGGAAAAGCATAGTAAGTTGCTTTGGTGAAATTGCGGTTCCCCGAGAACATGTTAAACTGTATATGACCAACGCGAATTGACCAATCGCCAGCTTTCCATCAAATAATTTTTTTAACCAATCAGATGCTGCCTTGACCTATTCTTCCGTCATGTGTCCCACGACACTGTCTTGTCGACCTTTCGGGTCAAGTGCTGGGACCAGACTTAATATCAACTGAATATGCACATTCAGAGGGACTATCTGTGAGCCAAGCATTTTAAATATTACTATAAATGATTATGGTGTGTTGTACACTCTTAAAAGTTCTCCATTGTTTACATCCATTGTCCGGTATAACACCAGACACATTCCTTACATCTAAAACGTCGTGCTCATTGGTACAATTTTACTTTTGAAACTGGCAATGTCATAACGCAGCAAATAAGAGGAACGTTGTTAACACTCAATCTCATGGTACAAATTGATGTTACGACAAACAGATTCCAGTTATTTGCAGTATTTTGTAAAACTTATTTAAATAAAGACATGGTTAGATTTCCTCCCGTTTTGGTTTTATTGCTTTATTTATTTCCTCCACTGATTTACGATAAGAAAACTTACGACTTAAAATGAAAATAATACCCTTTATATCGTAAATATTGCACAATCAGACAAAAATAATTTAAAGTTCCTGACAGCTGACATATAGTGCCCATCAGTCCTGTACCAGCGGTTACATGGCCTGCTATTCTGACATACAATAAGCTAAACAGTCAATTCCTGTAATGGAAATCAGATATAGCTAGTCCAAACTGTTAGTTAATGCACATGGTTTACAGTTTTGTTTTAGACACCAAAGATCTATATTACGTCCAAAATGTCGATTTCTTTATTCAATCTGTTTATTTGATTGGTGTTTAAAACTGCACTTAAATCTAGTTCTCTTATATCATTAACCACTTCTTACACGACATTACTAGAAAGCGTTAGAAAACCGATACAAGAAGGAACAAAAACTACAATAGCTAGAATAAGCTCTCATGTCTCCCTGATACAGCTGCATGAGGACCAGTTGGAGACTGCAACATCTAAATAATTGCAGGGGAATCTCTAACCCCTTAGCAACGTGATCTTTCCTGGGGTCTATCAGTGTGGACATTCAGGTTCGCCCCAGACATGACAAGTCTAAAACCAATATTTCTATTGTCTTAATTTGCGGTAATATTTCTGATATAAAACCCGGAATTAAAGCTACTCATGTGGTTCTTATAGTCTATGCCAGGCAAGTAAATATATTCTAAAATAACACACATGAGTCCAAGAGCGATATGGCTGGGTTTTTTGCTTCTTGTTGTTTTGTTTGCTATGTCTGTTTGTTTTTATTTACATATTTAGTGTTAACAGTATATTCGTTATTTTGGGACAACACTTTCTTAGTTTGAACCGATTCCAATTCAGAAAATTTTGCAGGTTGAAACCCGTCCGGGAATAGAACCGACGCCCCTCAGAATTAGGCACCGAGTCGC
>JAQQZZ010114462.1:0-15101 GCA_030265115.1 Mopalia vespertina | reverse complement strand
GGTTTATAACTTTTCAAACATCTTTTGTTTTGTCCCATTTTCTGTGATGCACAGTTACTTTTTTTCCATTAGTATAGTATATTTAATATTTTTGGTTTATTTTTGACCAAGTTATTGGGGGCATGCATGAATTCAATTATACTTGTTTTTCCGCCTAACTGACATTTAATATCAATAAAGGAGAAGTTAATGCTCGACTGCTCGTTCTTATATATTCACATTCCGTATATGTCAAATATTTATATGTTTTTGCAGACCTTTACAACAACCAAAAAAATCTTGAAAAAGGGAGACTCTCATGATCTATCTATCACTTTAGTAATGCACATGCGCATTGACAACTGTCAAGCTCACCAGTTTTCTGGAAGCTTTACGGAAACTGACGAATGAGAACAATACAGAGTACCTGATTTGATGTGGATTGGGCCTGGATACGGCCGAGCTTCATATCCCTGTATATTGTAATCCCAGATTTAAGTACATCTGCATCTCCAGTAAAGCAAAATGTCTTTAGTTTTGCTTTTTGAATAAACATTAAAAAATTTTTTTTAATGTATATGTAGACAAACAGTTGCAATGGATTGATATGAAACACTCACTCCCCTGACCTGAAAAAGTGTTACATGTACGTGTATATGACCAGGGGTGGAAATGTTTAAAATATTTTGTCAGACATTTTTCTAATTTTGTCCTGTATGCCATTTAACACAATGTTAATACCTGGGGAACTTTACTGGACAATCTCAATTTTTACTGGAAATGTCCTGCAAATGTATAGTTGTTTCCACCCCTGAGTGACCAGTAAGTTATCATAGTTATGTATATGACCAGCAAGTAATGTATATGACCAGCAAGTTATGTGTATATGACTATCAGAAAACAAACTGCTGATCTCTTACATCACCAATCGCAAACTGAAGCTTGGCATTAATATTCATTCTCTCTGAGTTTCTGTAATACAGTTGTAAGTTAATACATGGTCAGAGACATCTCAGAGAGCACCGATCAATGATATGTCAGTCACTAGCTCTTCCCATCATGCACCTGTCTCTTTCTTTCTCTCTGTATTAAGTTGAATGGACCTTTACATGTGTACAAATATTTATTTTAAGAATAGATACAGACATGAGCCTGTGTTGGCCCTAACAACACAATGAGATAAGGGGTGACATGGAGCCCTCCAGGGGCACTGTTTAACCTCTCTAGCCCACCCTGCCCCCATTTTTTGTATGCCAGTGTCATGTTCCCTGAGCTCAGACAACATGGTCTGGACTTACTAACAGTTTATAAAAGCCTTAAATAAACTACCAACCTGAATGACTGCAAATATTTTCTTAGTTTTCAAGATGGTTGGAGATTGAGATATTGATGCACTTCCACCTCTCCCCTTGCTTTACATACCCTCATATAAAACAACACAACTCAAAATCGAAAAGAAGTATAATTTTCATAAACATACCATGGCAATTTGAGACTAACACCATTCAGCATTACAACCTGCTTAAACCATTATACATGTATGTACTTGGTACAGATGAATGTTGAAGGTGGGTTGAATTCAGTGTTTCTGATGACTGACATTTACTGCGGACAAGTTGGTGGTTGATCAACCTATTGAGGATGTAGAAATATTTGAAGAGGGGAAGTCTAGGGTCATAGCACAACTTGACGAAGGTCCAGGGGCTGCCTATGCCCCGGAAGATCCCGGGTGTCTGCATTGTCGGAGATGGATTCTAAGCTATTTCAGACATATAATTCAGAGGCTAGATCAATTCCACAAAACTCTGAAAATGCATAAACATATCGTTGCATGAGAAAAAGGTTGCTCCCTTTCAATGGATATAATTGTAATGTCCTGTTTTTTAAATTGTTTTCTGTTATTAGAGTGGAAAATATAAAAAATATAACCACTGTTTAAAGTTAACATTCCAAACTAAAATTAACCACGCATGCAATACAAGTCACTGAACTGAAATATAGGTCTACTACACTTATTAACTTGTTTTATTCACTATTTCCTGTCTTCCCCTCTCCTCTTCCTTTAGGCGAACCAAAAATCCAGACGCCCTTGAAACACACCCCCCCCCCCCCCAAAACACCCACACCCATAGATCCGCCACTGTCGACAAGGTATTATCACTACCATTGAAGAGACTTACAGTACAAACATCTAGTAAAGGCTAGTAACAACTCAAAAGACAATAAATTAATTTTGATTCATAAATATCATAATACTATTACTATATTTTGTATTCAACAAAGATCCCCATATTTTGTATTCAACAAAGATCCCCTAAATACCCGAACGTGGCCAAAAGTTTTAGTTTTCTCATTAGATGTTTGACAGTCCAGTTGGAAACCTGTTACATGTATATCTATTCCTGTATCTATTAATTAAATCAACAAGTAGGATTTATAAAAACCTAAGAACTAAAACAAGACACAGACAAATCTCATTTCTGCCCTCTGTGTTAGAGGAAGATAAACTTTAATAAAGGGAGATAAGAATACTTCATGGCTGGCTTTTATTACAGTCCTAAAGAGTTATTTCCCATAGCATAGTACTGAAGCAAATGATTCATGGAGAGTTTATATCAAAATATAATTAAAAAAAAAAAAAAAAAAAAGCTGAACCACACAGACTTGTTAATAGCACACTGAATAAAACTAATTAGGTTCTGAAAAACCAATACTAATCTTATGACTATTGGTATTTTTACTGCATATGTATTTATCTCCAAAGTATGACCTACTGAAACCAGTCCCATTCAAAGGCTTGACATTTACAGACATGCATATAAACAACAAATGACATATAACAATAACATGATAACAAAGACAATTATATAAAGCCTCATTATGAACATGTATATTGTATAACATGTCCTGTCTAGGTGGTGTCAGATGCTGTTGAAAGTATGCCACCATCATATAAGTGAGAAAGGTGTTAAAACACTATCAAACAAGCACATGAACACAATCAGTGTCTTAGCTAGGATTGGAAATCTGCCTGTCATAAATCCCTATTCTGAGGAATTTTGCCTGTCTGAATTTTCCATTGTCCTATCTTTCCCATGTTAAAAATTTCTACCTGTCTGTCATTTTAACCATTGTTAGACATGTGCCTGTCAAAAATGACAGGTGGACGTGTCTCTAGCTAAGACTATGAACACAATGTCCTCATTAAGTTTCTCTACACTGTTAAATTCACCTGTATTTTTTATAATTACTCTGTGTGTTATGAGTTTCATGAAATGTGGTTAACCATAATGAGGTAGACTAGTGACATTTGGATCAGGTTGATAAAGACACAGAGTGAGTAGACGTCATCTAAACCAACCAGAGAATGATCATGGAATTGTGTGATGACGTTGTTTCTCAGTGTTTTATCTGATCCATAATGCTTATTGTTTGTCAACAGATCATATTCTTTAACAAAGTGTGACACATCTATCCAGTGTAAAGCTCACAGGGGTGGTTTTTAAGAGGTTTCCTCGCGGTTTTCCACTATAATTTGGGAAGGAACGGTATGAAGTGGATCCTTCGTCATAGAAGTGAAATACCCTTGAGGTCGACATATAACTCCAATCAACCAAACAAACAATCCGTCATCATATTATAAGTGAAATACCCTTAAGTATGACATCAAACCACAATTAATCAATCAAACAAATGAACAAGCACATGTTTAAACCTTTATTTTAATCTAGCAATCTGAAAATTATAATTAAAGTGTTTTTTAATCAGTACATTGGTGTTATTTAACATTATTGATTGAATGCCATCATCAGGGGCAAGTTTTAAGTCAACACTACTGCAGTGTAGTAATGGAAAAACAAACAATATTACAGAATGAATTCTCCAATACTTAAAAAATACTATTCTCAATATTCAATACGTAAACAAATAGGGAAGTGGTCAGGCTGTAGGAAAATTGTCAAAAACTAATACAAAGTCTGAGCAATTTCCAAAGCCATTTAGTGTTGGTAACGGAAACATGGGTGCCCAAAATATTTCAAGCTCAAATTAATGTCAATATAGTACTATTTTCATAATATTTGTGACGCCGAAAGCGGACACAGAACCCTGACTATGGTCTGATGAATTGAATCCAGGTATAGCATTCTGACCGATGAATTTCGGATAGGAACCTAGAAAATATTTCTATAAACTCCCCTGAAAGTTGTATTATTATATGTGCTGTCTGACTGCATACCGAATTCTGTGACTCACTTGGGAGATGCCAAAGGGGACAGTTACGTCATACATCCATTTACTCTAAGACCCAGTAATGCTTCAGCTCGTGGACAAAACATCAGTGGATCAGTGTGTGATGGTATTCAAATCCTTGTGTACATTTATATGGTTATTTAACAATGTAAATGTATACAGTTCCTTCAGCTACAAAATCATAGCAGCTTTTTGCACTAACTCTAGTATTATATACACAGGAGCTCTTTTGTGAATAGAGAAATGGTCTGTAATGACTTATTAACATGTGTTAATATAAGCAAATTCAGCGTATAAAGGAAGGCGAATTAACCAGATTTTTTATTCCCTAAGGAAGGAATGTCTACAATGGGATATATCAATGTATCAATATACTGTGATGAGTATTGTATTAGTATTCCTATCTGTGTAGTATCTGGTGATGGTTCTTGAGTATATGTGGAGAAAGATTTCTGTTCAGAGCCACTGGATCTGTCAATACAATGTAAAACAACCAAAAATAATTTCATTAAAACCCTCAAAACTACATGAGAGTTGGCTAATGGCTTACATAATTACTGAGATGTTAATGATCAGAGAATATCCCCAATAAGTGGTGGCCAATTTGTGTGTCTAGGCCAATCTGGCCTGTTGCTAATGTGTGTATTACAATACATGCATATATATTAGAGTGTAACCCAAAGGTCCCGATATCAAATCCCGGTAGAGGCAAGCAGACTTTTCTCTCTTCATTTATTTAAAATATATATATTATGAGTGTTTGGCCTGTAACCCAAATGTCCTGGGTTCAAATCCCGGTGGAGACAAGCAAATCATTCTCTCTTCATTTATTCAATATATATAATTTTTCTCTCTTCATTTATTCAAAATATATAATTTGAATGTAGACTAGGAAGAAACTACAGCATATGGATTATCTCTAAGATGATAGCACAAAAATAAATTTGTTCCATATGTTAGTTTTCAACCTAAAGTGCTATTGGAATTTGTGTGCAGAAGTGGTTTGTACAAATGTAGGACTTGTGCCGCTGTGTCTTTGAAGTGCAGTAGCTTGATGTGATATCTACATGGGTTATTGGTGCAATCTGCTGTACGCAGCTCATTTCATTAATGGTGTCAGGTATAAGTCTCCGGGCTACCCTGGTAATCATCTGATTGCTTGTACATGTAATTGTGTGTATTGAGGAGCCACATGGACTCCTGTATAGTCATTCAATAGTTTGTTGAGTATCTTAATGTGATTGTTGTTTACTGATACATGGATTTGATCTCTTTCTGGAACTCCACGGGGATCTTAATCAGCAAGATAAGTTTACAGGAATGTTTTGAGGCATCCGTTAAATAGGAGACTGTGGATGTAATGATTCTATGATCTAGCAGTCTCCAGCCATTCCTTTGACCCAGCTGATAAATTACATTGTGTGTGAAGGTTTCTCAGTGATTTAGTTGTCACAGTGAAAATAATTTTGGACCAGGAAGCGAATATTTCTTTAAGCTTCCTCTGTGATTCTTGTTATTATGAAATATTGTGGATATCTTGTCTAAATAGGTAACCTACATGCTGTGTTTGAAGAAAGTTAGGACATGTGTATTGTAGAGCGACATTGTCAAACTACATGTACCTAGCCCTCTCTCAATGTTTGGTGATACTTCTTTGAACTGCAGGAGAAATCTAATCTAGATCATGGATGGCTCAGTGAGGGTCACCTCTCTGATGAAAGTTTAATGTGATGTGTTTGTTGGATGTTGTTAGGAGTCTAATTAACAATTTGGTTATACAGGTTGCTGTGAGACATGTTGATATTGAAGGACCAACTGTTGTGTAGGAATGTAGTAATACATGCATTGCCTTCTATGAACCACATGTAGTTGCAGTGTTTCGTACATGACATGATAGCCATTATGCCTGTAGAATGCATGCTAATTAATGAGTCACATATTTAACAACTTCTCTACAACCCAAGACCATGTAGTTTCTGTTTCTCTTTTAATATCTGTGTTAATAGAATTCAGGTGAGCTATTTCTGCAGCTTTAGGTCTAAAAAAAGGCAAAAATACTTGAGAGAAGACTGGCTTTATTGATGATCAGATTGATGTGTTTCTGGACACTTTCTCTCCTGCTCAAGGCATTTTCTGTCAAAACCCTCGCATTTGTATACAAAAGGCCAGGTGCTCCTTGAAAAAAAAAAGAAACTGTTGACAGGTGACCAAGTATTGGTATGTTAGTTTAATAGTTAGTATATAACCCAACCTATTGAGATGATATTCCAGGATAAACTATCCATGTATATAAGACTTATTGTTGGCCTTTGCCAAGGGGCATTAGTATGTATTCATATTTCCGTGTACTGTTTACTCCCAACTTTTGTTCCAATAATCATTTAATGGGCTACATATTTGCATCTGTATACATAGTAAGCAACTGTACAAGGCTTTACATATTGAGGTGTTCCTGTTACCATCCACTTATACCAAATCAGTAGTTGATGCATATCGCTAAAAAGATGTATAACAGGCTACACACACATGTACAGCATCATGGATGTGACTTTCTATTGAGTTTGATATAAAACTGGTGTGCTGTTAGTGTATGAGGTTTGGGTTTCACATGAATACTCCGGAGAGGATCTCTTTAATTCTTATTGTATATGATTAGTTTCCAGACAGCATGGTTACTGATGTGTATCTATAAGCTGTGCAGCCAAGCAATGCCTTCAAAGTGTTTGTTTGTTCCTCTGAATATCTTCAGACGTATAGAATGTGTATGTTGGCTAGGCTTACGCTCACAGTTATAAGCTTCTTGGACAGTTTAAAAAAAAAGACATATCCCAGTTATTTTATGTAAGCAAGGACCACAAATGTAGATGTAGCCTGAGTAATGAACCACATGGACAAACATACTTCCTATTTTTCATTATGACAACCAGGAAGTACAACCAGTGAACTTTGATGTTGCAGTTCCATTCAATTTTTAATTATTGATTTAATGATTTAAGGCTTGTTCTGTGATCACCTAAGAATTAATGTACTGGCCTTTAATACCTATGACGAACTGTGTACCTGTGTACAAACAAGAACTTGTTGGATTCCAAGGAAGCATTTTGTAGAAAACAAAATGGATATGATCATACAAATTACCTGTTAAATGATTTTTGTATTCATTTATCATTAACTGTAATGATACCTAAATAGGTTATTGTATGCACTGTAGCCGTATGCTTACAGATTAATCTTTCAATCTATTTTGTTTTAAACGCGATAACAGAGCTTAAATACTTTATTTCGTTGACTTTTTTTAATCTTTTCAAAGTATAACGAGTATATAAGTAAAATAACCTTATTTCATTGAACAACAAACTTAAAAAGAAATATATATAAATAGATGTATAGAGTTTAGATTTATATAGAAAAAGATTTCTGTAAAGTACTGCTATGTTGTATCATGAAATATATATATAATGAGAGCAAGAGGTAAATAATGTAGAGAATCACGTACTGTTTATTTGCACAGTATGTTTATTTTTTCCTTGAGTTGATTTGTTGTGAATGTAATGTTCGCTTTGGATTATCTATGAGATTTCAAGGTGAGCAGGGATGAAGCCTTCCTTATTGGAATGAAAGATTAATTAGCTACTCGTCAATAGACAGATGAATGTACCCAGCAGTTACATCACACTTTTTCCTGGATAAGGGGCTGAGGAGAATTCCTTATATTTATTGTCGCTGCTGCTGGTATCAGTCAGATACATGTAACTCCCACAGAAATGTGCTCATTTCACTTTGGTCTCCGGTACTTTATGGACTTACTCTCCACTACTTTATAAGGAAGGAGTTAACTGTGTAACTGTTTCATGACTCTTAGAGGACTTACTCTCCACTACTTTATAAGGAAGGAGTTAACTGTGTAACTGTTTCATGACTCTTAGAGGACTTAATCTCCACTACTTTATAAGGAAGGAGTAAACTGTGTAACTGTTTCATGACTCTCAGAGGACTTACTCTCCACTACTTTATAAGGAAGGAGTTAACTGTGTAACTGTTTCATGACTCTCAGATACCCCTGTTGATGGACTCTCACTACATGTATGTAAAGACAGTCAAAATGCTTAACAGTGCAAAATAATTCTGCCTACAATGAAACTGGATGCACCTGCTATGGCTAATGACTATCATGTGTTCAAATTGTGGGGTATAGCGATGCACGTCACCCATTGATTTTCTCACAGAGTGGTACCATTGTTTTTGAACATTTGCCAGGTACAATAAAATCATGCCGTTGGTGGAGATGTTCCTGCAATTGGTATTATATCATCTATCACAGAACTTCAGTATCCATGTGCTTAGGCTCTAAGCACTAAGCACATCTTTGCTCAAAATTTGAGAAACTTTTGTGATTTTGGATTTGGGAAACTGTTTCAATTTGAGAAGACTGTAAATTTGAGAAACCCTGTGAAGTTGATAAAACTGTGTGGACCTGGCGTACAAGTCTGTAGTGGGCAGAGTAGATCATGTCATGTTTAAATCTGTGTTGGCCATTGTCCAGTTGTATCTAAGGGATCATTACCCTGTGAAATTGCTCTGTTGTGTTTGAGTGCTGTCTTACAAGGTCATGACCTCTCAGTATTTTGTGATCAGTCTGTGCTTATTCAGATGTTGACAGAATAAAATCCTCTTGTCAGTTTAAGAGACGTCGGTTGGCAGTCTGCAAGCTCCTCTTTAAAATCAGATTCTAGCATATATATTCATCCTGTATTCTGTCTGATAAATACATGTACCAATGTAAGAGACATGCGAGCATTGAGAGTTTCCAGCAAATCATCGTACGACAGGATGCAGCAAATCCCGCTTGTAACAATGCGTTTTGAATCTATTGTACATGAATGTCAGCTATTAATCGGGTCAATCTGATGTCATGAAATTTTCAATCATTTAGAGGACAATTTTGTTCAGTGTCTGCCTGTTACAGATTTATAGAAGGTTTTGAAGATCTTCAGACCATCCGAAAATATATATTGTTATGATCCATGTACTTCAAATTGTAAACTGAAGCTAAAGTTCTCAATGGTGCTTTAATTGCTTTTATCTAAGTAAGGAAATAAACTGTTTTATCATTGCCTTATTTTTGGACATCTTCCGGTTCTGACAAAATGATTATTTACAGCTCCTGAACCTGTGCCAGTTCAGATTGCTCAGCTCCGTTAATAATCACAGAGAGAATCTTTAACAGCAGTAATTTCTAAAGAAATCTGTGAAAGATCGATGCAGAAGTGTTGTTTGTCTAGGATTCTATGCGGAAGTTATAAAACTTTTTTCTTGGACGAAGTACTTCTGGAAATACATACCCTATATCATGGTAATGAGGTTATCTTGTTGACTCCGTCTGGAATGATGCAAAATATTTCAGCTTTTATTTTATAGCTTTATGAGTATTGTGAGCAGACAGAAAACAATGCTTTCATGTGTGTTGTGTTGGCATAGAGAATTCCATCAGATTTAAGAAACATAACTCTGTCGCTTATTTCCTTCTGAAATTCGTGAATAAAAAACGACATATTTTTGTTGTGAAACTTTAAAGTTATTTCATTGACCAACTCCTTCTGCACACACACCTTTTTCAATGGCTGTGTAAAAAGGAAACTTGTCGTTTACTGTGTTCGTTCAGGAGTTTGTTCTCGAGAGACTTTGCTAATGCAACTGGATGCCAGAATCAACATGCTTCTTATGTAATACATTTATTGAGCTAACACTGGAGGCCAACATCAACAACACGAACTGGTGTTGTAAGTTTATCAGTTCTGAAGCTTTCCCCTTGTTAAGGGGCAGAATGTGTCAAGTTTTTTAGCGGATAAAACAACACTGCAATCGACAGGAAATTTGTACGAGGAAAGAAAATCGTAATTCATTGAAATGAGTGTTTTGACTGCAGTTAACTGATGTTTCAATATTTACCTGATTTGGATAGTTTTTGAGTGATGGAAGGATTTGTAAGGTCTGAGTTTCAGGTGGGCTGTTTGTCCAAACTCCACACTCTACTCTGCGCATTTCGATGCTGTTCTGAAAAGCGAACAGCCACTGAAATAGAGCCAGTGATCACCTACACATCTGCGGAGGATCTTGCTAGGTAGGTCAAATCTTTTACCTAATGCTGGTACATGTTTGTGTATGTATTATTAAATGTATCTCCTGTAATATACAATGCCAATTGTATGTTCTTTGATGTAAACATAGTTTTGTTTGAGAGCAAAAGTTACAATACAATATTCTTCAGTCTTTTGTAGCTTTCTTGGCATACTACATTTGATTTCAGTCAAGGTATTTCATCTTTAATAATGAATAATTTCTGCTGATGTCCACTTAAGATTTCACAACAAAATTAATTGAGAAAATGTCCAATTGGTATCTGTCACAACTTTTTTTAGAAGCATTCGCACACATAGAGCCATACTTTCTGTGCCCACTGGACACAAGTAGGTGGTTATCGAGACAACCAGACAAGTAGGTGGTTAATGGGAGCTTCCTATAAAGTCCACAAGACAAGTTTGTGGTTAATGGGAGCTTCCTAAGTCCACCAAACAAGTAGATGGTATTGGGAGCCTCTTGTTTCCACAAGGCAAGTAGGTGGTTATTGGGAGCTTATTGTGTCCACAAGGCAAGTAGGTGGTTATTGGGAGCTTATTGTGTCCACAAGGCAAGTAGGTGGTTATTGGGAGCTTCCTGTGCCCACAAATCAAGTAGGTGGTTATTTGTGTTGAGTTGTGATGGTGTTATTCAAGACGCAGTTTAAATCTGTGTTGTATTTTTACACCGTAAAATGTAAATTTACACTTTAATTGTATCATGCTTTTGCATCCTGTGCTTATTTTTTATTTTGGACTTATTTGTTGTCAGTGCCAACTAGAGTGGTTTCCTTCAGTGCATTGCCGGAAATGCAGTCATATTAAAGTTGTATCCATGTGACCTCCAAAGTTGACCTGCTCACTATTGTCTTTTATAATAGGTGATGTATTTATCACATCTGTGTTGCCTCACGTTGCCATGGAAATCTACTTGACATTGTCACGTTTCTAGTTCTAAACAAATTTAGAAAAAAATCTGTTGATGTTTTCTTATCTCCTGAATTTGGACAAATCTGCAGTTGTGCAGTGTTGTTTGCCGGGGCTAGCCGATTTATGGCTGTGTGTTTAGGTGCAGTTTGTGTGATACTCAAGAAACTTTTCAAGTCTCAGTTACTGGTAGGTGTAGTTCATTAACTTGTTGCAAACAGTATTGCTTTAAAAACATTTTTGAAGATTGAAGTCAAGTGTTATGTATAATTATTATTGCAGATTATATTTTGATATTATTATTTACACTTTCGATCAAAATGGGATATACCAGTGTTATTGTAGCATTTTTTCATTGAGAACACTTTAAAGGAAATGACATTCAGCTATTAAACTGAGAAACCTTATGAAAACTATATATTTTAACCTTTAAGTATTTCCTTATTGACCCGTCACCCTTATCAAGTCAGGGCCATTCATATTAAACGATTTATTTAAAAATTCTGACAAATCTTCCTGTATGCAACTGAATACATGTCACAAATATTTTGTTCTTTACTATTACCCGAGAGTTGACTTTGACGTTTAAAAGAAAAAGCTTGTCATTGTACTTTTATACTTGGTTGAGTTTTTACTTGGACTTGTTTAATATTTTAAAATATAAATTAACACATATTAAACATGAAAATGGGTAAATAATACAGACAAACAGCAAGTATTTCACATCATAAATTTTATTAAATTGACATACATGTATTTGTAAGTGGGCATAAGAATGAGTATTGTAGTGAATACAATAAAGATTTATAAATTAGAAAAGGCTTTTATCCAGCAGTGGACCAGACAGACCATGAATGCACAATACTTTTAATAAAAGCCTCTTAAAACATCAATCTGGGGTTTGTTTGTTTTTTTTGGTATTTCTTTGTAATTTTGAATTGAATTAGAATTGCGTGGTGCATTATTAGTGCTACGGGCGTAATAATTCATTGTGAAACCCTTCATGTGGAAATGTTTTGTCTGAAATGTAGGTTTAAAAAAATGTGAGTTGTTTGAGATTAAAAGCTGAGCACTAAACTACTTCTTTTTTTTGCAGTCAGTAAAATTCCTATTTATTGATAACATTTGTGTATAGAACTTAAACCTTCTTTTATCAAAAGCACAGTGATGCTCTGAGTTATATATAATACCATGGCTATTGAGGTTATACATGTCTTTCAATCTACATGTACTTTTAATAAATATTTTTATGAATTCTTATTCAATGTGTTATCTCTGAGGGACTCTTTTTTTCATCTTGTGTAGTACACATGTACTGTAATAGTTGTATACCACTGACCAACTGAAGTCTAAATATACACTTATTATGCATGGATGACTTATTCATTGGAAAGATGACACACACATACATGTAAAAGTTGAGATGAAGCTCTTTAATAAACTTTCGTCTTATTTGGTGACTGGACCTAATTGTAGTAAGGAAAATCTATATATAAACTAACTTACTAATTAGATGAAACTATTTGGATATATAATTATTAATTAGCAAGTTATTGATCTATATACATGTGATTAATGTATTGGTATGTGGTTAATTGTTTTCTGCTTCAGGAAATAAATACAGTGCATACATACATGCAGATGGAATCTAAAGCAAGGGAAATAACTCAGTGAACACACTATTTGAATAAGGCTAAAAAGGGGAAGCAATTTTTTCCTTTTATTTAAAACAATGTGTATCAAATATAATCTAATATGTACTCAAATAAAATATAAAATAAGGTTTCCAACACACTGGTTTCAAAATGTGGAATTAGTTTCTGTTAAGTTATATATCCACATACATGTAACTCAAGCTGATTCACTTCATTCATAGATAAACAAACATACCTGTGTGTCAATAAATTTAAAAAAAAATTTGTTAAAATGATTTAATGTTAAAAACAATCTTCTTATTAAACATTAAAAATAGTCCTGTTGTCACGTTTTGGTGTTCAGGCTAAATACAGGTAAGATTTTGTGTGTATAAAATTATCAGGTTGTAAAAGGTATGTCTGTAGGCTGCTGTACATATAGTGTTAATCATTTACTGGCTTCTCTGGACCATCCCACAATCAGTATTGACATGCGTCACCTTTAGTTGATAGTATGATCTGTTCAATTTGATCTTTTTTTTTTAAGAGCGTCTGCCCTTTGGCCAAGGGCAGTTTAATTGAAGTATATTAATGCTGTCAGCTATGGATAAAACTTATTTTTTTCAACAGAACATTTGTATACAAAATTTGACATTATAATTTTGGTGCTGCACACTCTTTGGAAGTACACCGCTGTCTTATAAGTGAAATACCCTTAAGAAAGTCGTTAAAACACCAATTAATCAATGGATCATAATTTATATGCATTTTAACCTCAGAAGATAATCCCTAACGTGCAGATGTTTATGAATGCAGTGAGTACTATTACTTATATTTGCACCTATATTCGATTGTTAGGTTACATTTACAGGGCTTTGGTTAGCGAGTGCGCTTTCTGAGCCTACTTCGATCAGTTCGATGTACCGTTCACAGAATCGAGTCCGTCTGTAGACCCTCAGGTATATGAGTGAGTCACAAGATGTGGCTCCGGCAATTGCAGGGGTGGTTTTTACAAGGTTTCCTCATGGTTTTCTGCCGTAATAAGGCAAGGAGCAGTGTGAAGTGGACAATCCGTCGTCATATAAATGAAATCCCCTTGAGTACGACGTAAAACCCCAATCAAACAAACAAACACCCAAGTGGAACATTTATACATGTGACATCTATATCCTTATATATGTTGCATTACTTTAGAAAAGCCTGTTTGAAAGTTGGCTGTTACACTACTGGGAGGGCAAGGGGAATCTTTGTCTTGGTTCGTTCAGGTCCACATGAACTACATGTTAAATAAGTCTGACTGTCCTCATCTTCTAAAAGCATCATGTTATTTATATAATTTTATCAAAGATGTATAGATGGAATGCCTTTTATAATGATCTGAAGAAAATTTGTCATTGTTATTATGGACTGCAGTGTTATATATAGTACATGTATTTAAGGCTGGTGTGGAGAAAAAAAGAAAAGTAAGGTATTTTTATTCTGTGAGTTATGTGTTCTGTTTAACTCCCACTCTGTGTTAAAATAAAAACAACAGAAGGAAATAAAACAAAACAATATGTCTCATAATTGAAACAATTTGTAATGAACAATTGTGTCCCCTTGCAGTGTATATATTTGCACACTGCTTGTCTGGTAACATGTTTGTCACACTGTCTTTGTTGCCAGTAGTCACACAGAAAAGGGTTGCCTTCACCCTTAATACTGGTAAGCTGGGCAATTCAGTAGATGAAGATAAAGCACCTCATAAAATTATTACCCCCCCCCTTAAACCAATTAAACAAACTAAAGACGATATGCTTCACCAGCAAGCTCTTGGTTTTAATTGTGACAGACACACTGTTTGTTTTCTAGAGTTCTCCCCCTCGATTTAATTAACTGGAACACACACTCTGTTTGTTCTAAGGAGTTATCTCCCTTGAGTAAGTAAGACCTATCTGTTGATAATGAAATGAGAATCAATTGTTAAATACTTTACTTCCAATGAATCTCTCAATTCCTCAGCCAAACAATAAATCATCAATTTGTTCCAAGTATAGGTTCCTCTTAATCAATAGATCCATCAATCAATCAATCAATCAATCAATGTATCAATTGACCAGTTAATTAATCAGTCAAACTTGCTACTGATTTTGACAAATTTTGTCATCCGATAATCAATGAAAATTGTGTTTTTAAGCAATTTTGCTTTATTTTT
>JAQQZZ010114451.1:0-15102 GCA_030265115.1 Mopalia vespertina | reverse complement strand
TGGGCGAAGGAAACCACCCTCGACACCACTGGCAACAAAAAAAGACAAGACGGGACAAATACGGGACAATAACAGGAAGCAATACAGACACCACAAACAAATCAGCTTCCTGTTCCCCTTTAGCTCTGAGAGCACCAGGGTAACATGAAGCTCCCTCCAATCACCCGCGCATTATATGCTAATGGGATAAAAACAAAACACATTACAAAGACATCACATACAGATCAGCTTCATGCTTCCCTTAAGCTCTTTTAAGACACATTTACACACAGTTATTGAAATAGGCTGACAAATTATTCAGTGTGTCTTTTTGTTATTTAAACCAGTTTACATAACCCACTAAGCTGAGGATGAATACACAAAAGCTTTTACTGGTTTAAAAATTATCTTAAATAAATGTGTTTCTTTAATAATGCAAAAACACTGAATGTTTGGTGCGAAAGTTGGCATGATACATAACAAAAATATATAAAAAAATTAAAACATCAAAACTAATTATAAGACTAGATAAAACTGAAGCGGACAAAAAAAACCCTTTTTTTTCTTGAGTTTGTGGCTTAAAAAAAGTCCTAGATTATGAGCCATAATACTGTCATTGACCAGGAATACCTTTGAGTGTGTAGAACGCTGTTCAGGTTTATCATAGCCGCTGCCCACTTCTACTTCCATACTACTCAGCATACCACCATCGGCTCGCTGCCATTCCAGTTGCTCCAAGTCTTGTTCTACTTGCTCTAGTTGTCCCACAGAGCCCACATCATCACATTCATGACTCCGATCACTTTGGGGGAATGAATGTTTTCTCCCTACCACAGGGCGGTTCAAGCCATCCTGTGCAATTCCGAAAATCTTATCAATATTTTTTCTAGCTTCTTTCTCTTCTTTGGCTTGCTCTGCATCATCTAATTCAATAGTATAAGTTCCTGCTTCGCTGGTCTGGTCAACATCAACAGGAAGTTCGTCGTCTTCTTCTGCATCAATAACGTTTTCCCTTCCTCTTTGCCCAGAAACTTTTCCTTTTGTTTGTTGAGGTTCCTGGCCTGATTTCTTTGGCTTTAAACGAGTTTGGTCACCATCAGTCTTTTGCGATTTTGATGATTTTGTGATTTGGCCAACATCGTGGTGTGAAGATTCTTTGTAGAGAGAATGCTCTGTGACCTGTGGAATGATGTCAGAGTCTGAGTGGAGTGACCTTGGATGAGAACTTGTTTCAAACATTTTATCAATGAGAAAAGTGGCTGGGTCTGACAAGGGCACATCAGCCGATACAGATAAAGGTTTGGTCCTATTATTTCCTGGTTTAGATTTCTTGTACGTGGAGGAATCAAAGATTTGTGACTGCCTTGGTGATTTGAGTTCGGCTAATTTGGAAACTGAAAGTAAAATAAGCATCATATATTGAAAAGTAAACAAACATGACCTGAAAGTAAATGAAAGAGCATTAAGGCACTTAGCATTTGGGGTTCAAATTGTAAGAAACCATTTACTGGTCATATTAGTCAGTCAACTATCACAATTGATGACCTCAAAATATTTTACTGGTCTGTTATTCTGGAGCAGCCAGTTTGGAAGGAGAAACTCCTTTTAATATGAACAAAGGTACATGTGTACTAAGAAATAAATTATATTTTGATGAAAGTGATGTTCCTTATTGTGAAATGTTGAAAAATAAATTGTCTGGTGAACACATTTATTTTATTTACATATGATTTTCATAATGATTGTGAAAGTCTATCCTGAAATGCTGAAAAACTTCATCAGGTCACGCATTTATTTTATTTACACACTTTAATAATTAGAACATTAAAAGTCTGTGTTAATTTGATACCTTTTTTTGTTTGTGGTTGTTGGGGTTTGTTGTCTTCATATACTACCAGATCCTCGTCATAATCATCCTCAACGTAACCCTCTTTTGTTGGTTTAGGCTGATTCTGTCCCGGTTTAGTCTCTCCTATACACCCCCATAACTCCTCTAACTTTTTTTCTTCATCCGGTGAACTATCCTTCAATTCTCTCTGAAAACAAAAAAAAAGAATCAGTAAAATTTAAATGCAGTTATTTATTCATTCACCTCATTTTTTGTTGCATAAATCTGCATAAAGAAGTGAAAGTGTGTGTTAAATTGACATAACATGAAAGACAAAAGGTTATTAATAGCAAGTGTAGTGCAGGGCTCTTTTGCTCAAAACCAAGCTAAGTCGCTAATAGCAGATTATGCCACTAATCCAGGTTTAGAGATACAGGATACATCTTAGATTAAATTTAATAATGCTTTGAACAACTGGCCCCATATCAGCATTCAGCAGTACGGTTAGCTTTGTTTCAAACATATACATGTATGATAGACATATGTTATGCGGATCCTTGTATCATCAGCTGTGGACGATGCTCAGAATTTGGTAGGATGTTACCAGTAGGAATGAACCGAGATACTGCCACAGTCTTGCATATTGTATACCTAAAAATGTACAAACGTGGAAGAGTATTGTGTTAAAAAGTGATATGATGAATAAAAACAGAGACATGGCCACCGAAAACAAATAAATGCAACCAGAATACTAAAGATTCTTCAACTTAATGTGGTCGTTTAAATTTCTATTTTCACAAAACTAACCAACCTGACAAATTCAGATTTGCAACCCTGTACAGTACCTAGAACATATTTGTCTCTACTATGTGTAAAAAACCTTTAAAACATGTATTAGTCTAGGTGGAACACGGCTAAATAAAAAAGAAACTTGTTTAAAATTTAATGAGCACTCGGATCAGAACAATGCATGTTTACAAAAAGAGAAGCAATAATTAATCGTAAAGACGAACTGCCAGTGGCTATTCACAAACAGGAAAAACAAGCAACTTTACAAGGTATTTAATGCTTAAAGCTCTAGTCAATTGAGGAAATATGAAGTCTAGACATCAGGCATATTTTATTTATTTATTTGTTTTCAAGATTTTTTTTTTTAATAAATGTTGTATATATTTATTCCCATGCATTTATTAACATATTAAGACCTCATCTTGTGCATGAGCATTTTTAAATTGTAAAACAAGTTTAAATAAAGACATTAATATGTTGAAGAGATTTTAAAATGTAGATTGCTTCCTTTGACTATGGTGATCAGAGTATTGGTTACTATCATGATTATATCATTATAGTCAAGATAATGATATAAAAGCTGATTCAAGTTGACAAAAAATGCCTGAAAGTTAAGTACTAGCTTGCCACTATTGGGTTTAAAAACCATCATTTATCAAGGGTTGTCTTTGAGAAATATTTAAAAGTTAGTAATGATATAAATGACAACAAGATAAAGATCTTAAACTCAGTAAACTAAGAAGTTGTTATCCATCTGGAAGCTTTTCTATTTTGTCAGATTAAATTCTTCTTCATAAAGGCCTTGACCTTTGTGGTCACACTGTATATTCTATCATGCTGTCAGCTGGTACGTGATTTCAAAACGAGACTATTGGCCTCCTGCAGCCCTATATAAGGCCCTCCCCACTCAGATACTGTATCTTTTTCTATCATGCTACAGTGTGAACAAGTAGGTACCGTACGGATAAAATAAAAAAAAATAAAAAAATATTACAATGCCCGGTAACTGCAAACATGCAACTAGTGCATGGTGTATGAGTCAATGCACCATGCACCTGAAGGCACCCACAACGTGGAGAGTGATGAGTTGTTGGAGTGTGAAAACTCGTTCCCTCAGTTCGAAGGGTTTGATATTAATGGCATCCCCTTTATGTCTCTACCAGAGACTGCAATAATTCCTCAAGTTGAAAACGCCACCGGCGCTGATACTAAAAATAAAATTAAAGAACAAAAGGGGAAAAAATGACGAAAACTGTGAAAGGCAGAAAAACAAAAGTCAACTCTCGCAGTGACGAGATCAGCCCACGTGGTTTGACCGCGAAAGACCTGCACGAGGCAGACGTCTTAGCCTGAAGGATTGGCTCAGCTTGAATTCTATTTATGAGAAACTTGACAAGATTCTCGATGGCCAAACTCAGTTTGTGGAAGCTCCACCGATCTACATGTGCCTAAACGGACATGTACCAAAGTTTGGAAATGAATTGGACTTAGGCACAGAGTATGACCACAGTCTTGATGACGACAATGTTTATCCAGGTCAATGTACCGGTCAACAACAACATCCACCACGTGGGTTGGATGACAACATGGAAGATTTTGTGTCGCCGTAAATATTTATTTCGAGCGAGGCTATGGGGGAGAGGAAGGGATCAATCACTGCAGAAAGTGCAAACTTTGGTGGGTCATTGTATGACCTCTTTGGCTAGGTTGGCTCAAAATTTGTGTTATAGTAAACCACAAGTAAATGTAGATACATGTCGCAGCCTTGCATCAGAAAGTTTAAAACTCTTGGCCAATGTAAACATTAATGTGTCCCGCAGATAAGCGATTAAGCCTTTTTTGTCAAAAAAATATGAATCTTTATGTACAACGGATGCCCCAACTACAATGAGTTTGTTTGGGGACAACATGAAGGAACGTGTCGCAGAGATTGATAATATTGCCCGTATTGGCAAGAAAACTGAATGGGTCATAGATTTATTAAATGTCTAAAATAAATAAAACATGAGGCATATGTACTTTTGCTCATGTCCATTTTCTTTGTTTCTGTTGTCAGTGCTTTAAACATGCAGTGTGACCCCAAAGGTCAAGACCTTTATGAAGAAGAATTCCCCCTCTCATCCCAGCATCTGGGATGTGCAGGATGAGAGGGATTCTTCGAGTAAATAGGCCGAAGGCCTGAGGGGTCACACTGCATATTCTATCATGCTGTCAGCTGGTACGTGATTTCAAAACAAGACTATTGGCCCCAGCTTTTAGAAAATAATAATCTTTAACATGTACACACTTCTCCCAGCATTACTTTTAATAGAAAAGACTAACCTGAAGGATGTCATCTTTGGATGTTTTGCTGGAGGCTTTCTCTGACCTTTCACGGAAACTCCGGCGGATTTTTGAAGGCACAAATTCACTTAAACTTCCGGACATGTTCAGTTTTTTATTTGGCTTTTCATCGCCTAAGTCCACAGTAAATGCTAAAGCACTTGAGTCAGTCTTAGGCATAATGTTAGATGTTGGAGGCATATCCTTTTCTATTGACAGTTCCTTGGTTTGCCTTTGGGGAGTATCTTCAGGTGATAGACTATCTTTGGAGAGCAATGATGTAGAGCTTTCATTATTGTGAATGGGGCTCTCAAACCCTGGGTCAGTATCCCGAGCTGGGATTTCCATATATCGCTGACTATACTTTGGATCAGATTTATATTTCTCAGGGTCATAACCCCAGTCTACTCCAGGAGCTGTACTTTTAACAGGAGTCTCAAAATGCTTTCCTTCTGAAAGAATAATAAATATATGTAAATGAACATAGGGGGTTAAAACATTTACTGATGAATTCAGACAAGATTTCCCTGTTTGATTAGGTAATAATTGATGGGAGATTATACCCACTGATAGTGTGTTCGAGTTTGACCAAAATGTGTATGTTCTGTGAAGTCCATGGTCTGCACATGCCTGGTATAGTGGAGGGAGTTGCTACGTGTAAGATACTATGAGTTTATATTGTGCAACCTCAATGTTTATATTTGTCAAGAGATCAGATAGAATAAACTCCTAGCCATTATATTCACACAGCTAACCGTCGGTGCAGACGGTGAAGTTTTGCCCATGTGAGGCAGGATAAGTTAAAGATAATGAATAGATATTTCCCTCACCGCCCTGGAGGCAGAAACCTCACTGAAACCTACACTAGCACACACTGTGGAACCAGCTGAGTTGAAGAACTTGGAAGCCTACATCTCAACAATACAAAAAACTCACTACATTAAACTGGATTCAATGCTATTCAATCAAATTTACCAATGACAAAAAATATTGACACATATTTTACCTGGTAATATTTTATTGCTAGCTGTCCCATTAGTGACCACACGTTTCTCTTCGTCTTCACCCCACCATGATGGCTGACCATAGAGTGGTGTCCCCTTCACAGATCGCTCTAAGTCTGAAATTACAGATTCATGAATAAACAGGAGTTCATTAATTTATGTTGATAATTGTACATGTATCAGCACAAATATGAACATGTCTTAACTGTGCAAAAAAAACCTCATAAATGTTTCTGCCTTGATTGTTTGTTGGTTTAATTATGATTTAAATTCATACTCAAGAGTATTTCACTCACATGACAAAAGATTTTTCAATGGTTATTCTGCCGTACTCATATAAGGTGAAAAATGTCGTTAAAAAAAACCCAAACACCACCACCCCTGTTTGCCTGGGACTCCCGCATATAAGTGAGGTATAATGGGGGACTCGGACCTCTAATCGGCACACCAGAAGAGGATATGTAGCCAACACACTAGCCACTGAGCAATGGTTGTAGATATTTTTGACTGGAATTATCATTTGAACACACCCTTAATTTTAGGAGTGCTTAGGTTTTTCTTTATTCCTTAATATATCAGATAATACACTCACATGATGTTTCAAATGCATACAACATTACACTTATGTTTGCAGATTTTAACGAATGACCAAAAGGAGAATTAGTGTTAAAAAATCCTTTTGAAAAACATGCAAAAAGAAAGGCAGAATACCATAGTAAAGTATGTGGATGAAGAATTCAGAAAATTCAGACTATAATTAAAATTTAACCTTGTTTAGAATCCACAATTTTGCCATCCACAACATATTCTGCGGATTTCCGGGTATTATTGGTATCTCTTTCTGGCGTCATGATCCCATTATCTAACAAGGGGTCTTGAGACAGCCTTATTTGAGCAGGATCATTGTCTTTAGATAACACTTTGTCTGTTGACATCACAGGTTTGCTGGTAGCTGATGGGACAGAATTTACATGGGACAGGACGGCCGATGTTTCTGGCACAGCTTTAGTGTTTATAGAATTTGATATAGCACTGGTTTGGGATGGGGCGGTACATGTATCTATTGAAAAGTCTGAACACTGGGACGAAGCATTTAAATCTGTGGACATTATGGTTGATGAAGTCACTGGGACAACCTCCTTTTGGACTTGTGGCTGCATCTTGCTGGGTCGTTCCCCTTTACGTGGCCATGTGTTGTAACCAGACCCATCCTCCAAGCTGCTCATGTCATCATTGCCATGACTACAGGTGAGGTGTGAGTGTCCGGTTTGGTGGTTGTGATCATGAGAATGATGGACATGTATTCCACAAGTATGGTGGATCTGCTGCTCAGCTATGCAGCCCTGGAAATATAGAAATAACCATAAAATTATGAAACAGCAAAATGTGAATTAATCTTAATCAACCTATTATATTTTCTTTACAGTGACCCTGTTTTGGCCATCCTCAGGAAAATCATTGCCTTTTGTCAGTGGCTTTAATATAAAAAAAAGATTTCACAATCTTTGTTATCATGACTGACACATAGCTCTAATTTCAACAGGGAATGAGTACAAAAAAGGTACATGTAACCCAAAAAGCAAACAAAAAAAGTTAAACAAAATAAATATGACAAATGCAAGAACACAAACCAATATGAATGATAGTTTTCTACTAAAGACAAAAGAACATAAAACTATTACTTTGTTCCTTCAATCCATATGTACAGTACACAGTTGATGTTACATACATAAATTGATAATACAAAAACTAAATGTACATACCAGTCATTACCAGACAGATATATATAACATAATGACCCTTATAACGAGTGGTATTTCTGAGACATTGAGACATAAATAATATTGATGTGATAAAAAAAATAATGAAGCACAAAAGAACCAGGAATAGACAGACACAGGTACACAATTGTAGAAACCGGCAAGTATATTGAATCTCTTGACACTAATAACCTACTATGCCTACCGATTTCACTTTCAAAACAGGAATAAACAATGGTCAACAGCATAAGAAATGTCTGTGTATAACTACATAGTTACCGGACACCCTATATGTACTGAACCCACATATCTCTATTGGCATGTCAGTTTTACATTATATGAACAATAATGATTAATTTAAACCTGAAAACAATCAAATAAAGAAACACGCAGAATAAACATTTGACAAACAGCCACACCTGTCTTATATCAGAGAAAGATAAGAGTTTAAATTATTTTCCCCCGTTACCCATCAGTGGTCATCACCTGAATTCATATCTGTCTGATAAAGCTTACTCCAAACAGGTACGAATATACAGTGCATTTGGGCGATTTAAACCAGAAAAAAGGACAACAATTCATAGCAGGAAGACAATACATGTACATGTGCATGTACACTCTATTATGTATTAAAAAATCTTGCCAATAGCACACAAAGAACGCACATAAAGCCATGTACTAAATTACCTGCATTACACCTGGCGGACATACAATGTATGATATAGGGGTTATAAGCAAAGTTGGTTGATTTCCCTCAGTCAATGGGGTATGTACCTGACAACTGAATGAATTGCTGAACCATTCCACAGTACATGTCTGTACTTGTTACCAGCTCCCAGTCAGCTTACTACTAAAATACTTCCACTACATGTGTAAAGTAACTTTCATGCTATACCTTATGCTCTCTAATTGTCTGAACCAAAAAGGTTAATGTTGACGTAATTAAATATTTATTTAATAACAGAAGTTCAAAAATGTAAATAATGATCTTTCATCTAGACATTCTATAACTCAGCATTATGAGTACTAGGCATTTGTTTTTCAGGAATATGACTTAATATCACACCAACAAAATTAGAGATTTTCCCTTAATTTGGAATTTGGAAACTACACATTTCTTGTACTGTTATATGTCAATTACGCCAAGTGTGGCACAAAAATTAATTTGTTTGACCTATTTATAAACAGTTAAAATACTATTGTTTATTTTTTGTCATACACTGTGAAATGAAACCAAAAAAGAAAATTCCTGGTCCAAATTAATTTTAATGGAAAATATTTTAACCTGTAATGCTGAGCCTTTAGGTGTTACAAGTATATTGAGGGTCATTGGTTTGTTTGTTCGATTGGGGTTTAATGTCGTACTCAAGGGTACAACTGGTTGTCCACTTTACACTGTTCTTACATGTAGCTCAAATATGGTGGATAACCGTAAAGAAACCTCATTAAAACCACCCCCGTGATTGCCAGAGCGACATCATGTGACTCACTCATATAAATGTACCTGATGGTCGACAGGCACACTCGAATCTGTGCACAGTACATCGAACGACCACGAACTGCATTAAGAGAAGAGCAAAATGCCTATAATGTAACATTGTTCATGTCGGTTTACTGACAAATATGATTAAATTCTAATTTTTGCAAATAATAATAAGTTATTACCTAACCTTTTCCAAGTCAATTCATTCAATTTTTTTTTTCATTTCTCTACCTGCAATATTTCAAGTATAACATAAAAAATGAAGAAATTGACTCAATCTTGGGTTTTTAATTTAAGTGAGGTTTCTGTTAGGCCAGGACACCCATACCAGAAATTCTCATATTAGATGGCTTTTATAGTAAGCTGTCAACTATTGATCTTGAGATACCACTGGTGCACTTGAGTTCGCCTGTCAACCACACTTGAACAAAGCTTTAATGGAACCTTGGGAAAACATCGACTTAACTATAAGTTCAGGTTGAATAATCACTTAAAGTGCGCAATTTGGGGCAAAGGAGCACTGTTATTATATCGGGTCAGTAATATGACAAGCTGAAATAGGCTTCAATTTTGTTTCACTCCTATATTATAAAGCAGATCAGTCTTGTCTGCTAGAATATACAGGTCTGAAGAGCACTTTACCACACACTTCATGGTTTTAAACGCGACAAAGAGCTGATCTATTCACGCAACGAAATAACTTCCATTACTATGTTTCTCATTGATGTGCAGAAAAAATATAAGAATTAAAAGATTAAACTTTCAAAAGAAAATTAAAACAAACCGAAAATTTTACTGTTTTAACAGGATTGTATATAAAAGAGTGTTGTGCTATTCTGAACAAGTGATTTAAGCTGAAGAAAAAAACCCTGAATTTTTATGCTATTTTCAAAATTGAGAAATATTTATTTAAATTCCAGCTTTTATTTTTCATTAAAAACACAACAAAAACAAAAACTGAATGTGAACTAGTTTCTATTTAAAAAAGTGTCATTAAATCTATCATTTATCAAACACCGTCATGATAATATTAATTTATCATTTTTCTTGTTTATGTATTGAAAACGCATGTTTGAAAATTGAGTAAGTTTTTCTTAACTTTAGCATAAGCAAGTTTGAAGTAATAGCTTTATGCATACAGTCCTTGGTTTAATTTTAGCTTAAAAGATATACAGACCTTCAGACATAAGTGTGAACATGTAGTTGGAAAAAAAAATAGATTGTGAACAAGACAATCAAAGGTCATTTAATCTGACATTCTTTATTATATTGTGACTAATTATACGAGGTCAGGTACTGAGTGCAAAACAGAAATCACCTAATGCTTTCACCGTTGTTGAAAACAAACTATTTTGCCAAACTTTGCTTGTAATACCTGTCTTACAAATCTGAAACTCAAGTTGATCAGCCAGTTGCTCACAATCAGAGTACCAAAAGGGATGACATTACAATACTAACAAACATAGAATAAGTAGATTGAGTGATTGGTGTTTAAGGCTCTGCTCAGGTTTGTTTGTTTGGGGTTTAACATTGTACTCAAGGGTATTTCACTTATATGACAACAGATTGTTCACTTCACTCTGTTCCTTGCCTCATTACGGTGGAAAACTGAGAGGAAACCTCGTAACCCCCCCCCCCCCTTGATTGCCGGAGCCACATCGTGTGACTCTCACATATACCTGCTCAGAACTACATGTAGCAGAAAACCTATAAATAAAAACCAACGCAGTTTTTGCCAGAGCTACATTGTGTGACTCACTCATCATACACCTTAGGTTGACAGACTGACTTGTGCCCGTGAAGAGTACATCGAAGTAGGATAAATAGGCCAACAAACTTACCATGAATGATTTTAAGAGTTAAATAAATTACACAAAACCACACAAAGACAACACAAAAGGCATGCTTCTATGATTTGACAACATTTATAATCACATACCATACATAAGTAGTGTAAGGCTTGATGGAAGTCCATAAACACTGGCTGCATGTGGGAATAAATATACTTTCAATGACACAAAAATGATTAACACATTTTTAGTAAAAGGGCACACTCTAGCTTGAAAAAATCTTGAAAACTAATTTTTCGGGCGTTAAGCTAGTCAAGCCACATGGCTATTTGTCTTAACAAATGAGTAAGAAAATGTTTTGACTGTTTTATATTTCACTTACATGTATATAACATGAGGTATATGTACTGTACAGCAACTGTATTTGTTTCTGTATCTGTATTTCACCATACTCAAGCATAGTTCACTTATATAATTGTCCACTTCTTACAATAGCTTACATAAACAGTGAAAAAATGGAAGGAAACCTTGAAAAAACACCCTTGTGATTAGCAGAGCCTCATCATGTGACTTACTGTCACTCATATTCCTGGGGTCAACATTTTGACTTGAACCAGTGAGCGGTACATTCAATAAAGATCAGTAGGCTGACACGCTAACCAGTAGATAGCCACTTTAACTTAACATTAAAATGTGAAATTTGCACTGATAGAAAATGTTCTTTCAGTGTTAGGATTACTCTTGCAACATATTGTCTTTAGTTCGGGGACAGGAAAATGTAGTAATCAGAATAAATTCCATCTAATGCTAAAAATTGCTTATTGGAATCAATGGTATCTTTATTAACATTATTCATACATGTAATGATTATACCTCTGTTTGGTATTCATTAAATATTGTATTGCTCAATAAACAACTCTGCTTATGTTAGCAAATTCTGTCTCCACATCAGCCATGCATATTTCCACTCAATAAAGCTGTTTTGTGATAACCAGACTATTACACTTAATACTTACATTGTACATGTACAGGTCTGATATAATAATATCTGTTTACATATTGGTTTTATTTTCTATTTTCAAGTGTAATAATAAGAGATTATATGTTAACTAAAAAATTAGTCATCTTTGTAGCAAGTGATAATGGATGTCATCTAATGAAGTTCATAGGGCTGTGGTTGTAGTTACTTAATCTTTTTTTCATTTAAGTTGTTATAAACCTTTGTTTATTATTAAAGTTTATTTCATAGCTGTTTTCTTTTTCACAGCAAACAGGTCAATCCAGTCTTCCTTAGTTCCCCAGTATAAAGAAAGTGAAGAGGCAAACACATGTATGTGTTGTAGCCAACATATATTTAATTTTAGAATGACATGTTTGCAAGAGTTTACACATTGAAGCCCCAACATCACACTAGATTGCATTTCAACTTAATATTATTATTGTCCCAATGTTTAAATGACAAACAATGACGTCAGATCAGAAAGTGTACAGGTAATTACAAGTAAGGAATTGCAGCTCGTGTAGTTTAGTTTAGAATAGCTGGGGGTCTGATTTACCAAGGAGGCTGTCAGGCTGAGTGTGTGTATAAACATAACAGTACATGTTATTCTGTTGACCGGCTTCCTGAATATGTACAAACTACAAACAGTCAGGTTTATTTGGGTACATGAAGTAAATGAGCTTGACTGCATGATAGTCCAGTTTATAAAGGCATGAATTGCTTAGAAGACCGTAACATCAACATGTACATGTATTCGTATTATAATTAAAATGAAATGAGAAAAACAGCAATTGTTTTAGCATCAATCAGTCCATGTAGCCTTAAGCAGGTCATCATTTAAGAGGCTATCTGCTCATATGTCAAACTTAATATCTCATTAAGAAATTAACCATTTTTGTTGCCAGGGTCTTTCATATAATAATAAGTTAATTTAAATAGCAAACAATGGAGTATTATAGTAACTTTAATTTAAGGTATTTATGGAATGGTCATTTGTATAACCAATTTTGACTAAAATTATAAACATGTAAACATTTTTACTTACAAGAATACCTTAATTAAAAAAATTATTAGTGAATTTATATCTTAGAGTATAATGTATAATAGTACTTTTTCTGTAAAAGTGAAAGCTATGAAAAAATAGAAGCACCAACATGTATATATGACGTACAAAAACCCACAAATTTCAAATACATGTAGTTTCTAATAAAAGCAACACTGCATTAATATGGATTAATTTGTATGTTTTTTTATGTATATATAACACAACTTACGGACATTAGTCATTCTTATTCCAGACAAAAACAATTTTTTTTTTAACTTCTGCATCCTAACCATTATTTTAAATAATTATTATCAGTAACTATTTTAATCTGTACCTGTCTTTAAGATATCATCCATCATCTGATATACATTCTTTTAGGTAAAATCCAGGTGTTTTCTGTATTAACTGCACGGTTGAAGTGACTGTCTTACACTCACTACATCTCAATATAACTAACTGGTATCTGTTAAAGTTGGGGAATAGCAGATGGGGTTATAGCGAGGGGTACTCAAAACAGTGAATGGCTTAAACTTACAAATCTACTCACTGCTAGTATATATTCATTTGAGGTAAAAAGTGAGGCTTCAGAAGGGGTGTGTCAACTTATGGTACTTAAGCTATTTATTTAGAAATAGCCAATTATCAATATTAAACACATGAGTTTTTCTCTTGCAACCTTATTATCAATCTTTTAAGAAGGGAAAAGAAATCTTGCTTGTAGTGCATATTTCAAACTTTGTTAGCCAAACATATGGATGCTGACTACTGATACAATTAAAATGTAGACAGATAGGAGTGAAGAAAGTTATGAATACATGATTCATCGGATCAATGGACCTTTAAATCGGCCACTATATATATGTATATGTCCTTATATAAAACACTAAACATGCATCTGTTGGGTGCCTAAAAATTATCGCAAATATTATTGCCTTCATAATGTTTTAAGTTTTACTGAGATAATAAAATCCGTCAAGAATAGACAAAATTGTCTTTCCAGACTTTTTCATAAAATTCTATAAAGTTGATTAATTCAACCCAGAGATAGAATGGAGAGCAATACAACATGGTAAAAAGTCTGGAGATTTATTTCCAAGGGAGATAATCTTTCGAGATGCCACTCACATAAAAAAAAAGTTAAAAATTGGAATTTTGACCATTTACTGCCAGTTATGATTAAAATTCATTTTGTTAAATCCTATAATTAGGTCAGAACATGAACAAGTTGCCATGAAGGTATAATCTTGTACTTTGTATAAACAAGCATGTTTCTTTCTTCTTCAAAAACCCTATAATAAGCAAGTTTCTTTTGAAACCTGTATCTGCTTCTTTTCTGTAGCTACTAGGTAAGAAAAACTTACTGGGAAACATTTCAAAAAATTTGGGAAAGATAGAAAGTCAATAGATGTAGTACTAATGTATGATTTTGAATGAACCATTATCAAATTCGTCATATATCCTGATAAAATGCCTGTGCAAAAATAGACTGTGCATTGTGAAAGCCTGGGAGAATGATTCGAATGTGTGGATAAGAAGACCAGTCATGTTCAGCAAACATGGCAGAAATAGGCATGTTATATGAACTACACATACAAGTGCTGATATTACTGCATGTTAATCATGCAGACTACCAAACCTTACATGTGGAGATTTTTTTGGGAAAAACATAAGACCCACAAAACAAACTTAACAAAGTACATCTCTCATTCTCTTAAGTGGAAAAATTCATTGATTAATTTCTATTTCTTTGACATGCTAGTTTGCATGTTGATTAATCAACATCCCTGAGCTACATGCAGTGTACATGTACATGTATATATCTGAGAATCCTCTCTCTGTCCTATTAAAAGAGGTGTAACTTTTATTATCAGGTTTTATATTATCAACAGCTATCTGCTGCTGTGAATTAATATCTTTGGAAATACATGTACAGCTGATTACCCTCATAACAAGACTCCGAAGGATGTAGAGACTGAGAAGAAGAGTCAAAGACTCATTTGTGTCTCAGTTTGATTGATTTGATTGTTTGTTTGTTTGATTGGGGTTTAACGTCGTACTCAAGGGTATTTCGCTTATATGACGACGGATTGTCCACTTCACAC
>JAQQZZ010114440.1:0-15104 GCA_030265115.1 Mopalia vespertina | reverse complement strand
ATATTCTCTAGACGTTGCCACTGATGTTTAAGCTGAATAGCTGTCCCCATTCATTGGACTAGTTTGAGTCGGTATGTACACGATGCACGTTTACAACCCCCCCCCCAAAAAAAAAACCCCCAAAAAAACAAAAAAAAAAAACAACAAACAAACAAACAAAACAAACAAACAACAACAACAAGCTAATCAAATAGTTTCACGGTCAAATTGCTTTATAACATCGGTGTTGGATGATATATGTAAGAAAAATAAAAAATAAAACAACCAACCGATACATATGGCTCAGAATAATGTCTAGCAGTTTTTCAACCTTGACTTCTGGTATATATAAATAAAAACGAATTCCATTTTCTTTAGAAATACACGTCGAATAATAATTATTGACACCTTTCCTGTATTCAATAAACTATGGAGTCTTGTCCATACCATTTAGGTGTTTCTAACCTATACTGACAATTTATTTTCAACTTTGAGTTTTCTACAACCTTCAGTTAACTTTAAACTGCTATGCTTGATTTGTCATGTATTTTTGTTCTCCAAATTAATATTTAAGTTACATTGAAATTTAAAATAAATGCTGTCCGTTATTGGAGATACGTCTTAGTCGAAAATCAATATTTATTGATTTTTTTTTTGTATTTGAACTGGTGAAATATTAAGAACGAAAAATGAATCAACATATATAATGTTACACGGAACGACATGAACAGTGTGGAAGCTGGATGAGGCCATCTCGCTCCCTTGCACTGACAAATTAACAACGCTAGAGAGCGAAGAAGTGATGTGGCCACACCTGACTTCCATACAGCAGCTTGCATTTCGACCAAGCACGTACATTTATGTACTCATCTCTTTGCTGAGTAGAGAGTAAAATGAACGGTGCAGAAGAATACCCCCCCCCCCCCCCCGCTCCACCCAAAGATTCATAAGAGACCTCCTTCCATGGAGTCCTACGCTAAATACATGGCTTGTGTAGACTCCCAAGGATTTATGCTTTTGAAATCATCGCGTCTGACCTGTTAGTCTAGTTCCAAGCGTTATGCAAACTTGTCCTTATTTTTAAAATGGTAAGTGGGTCATGCCAGCATTGGCACAACCGAGAACAAATACAAGGTCCATTATGTCGTTAAATATTTGCCCAACGCATCCAGCATTCCAAAGAAGCAATTTCTGTTACCCAACAATCGATGCTCAAGTGACTTACACATTGATCAGCTATTGTCTCAGATGGTTGGTGGGAATTTGCTGTGTTCTGGTGCTCTCGGAGCTAAAGGACAGCACGAAGCTGATCTACTTTAGTGTGCCACACTGTCAATTTGGCCAGTCACCTGGAGTATGGTGCCAGTTATACCTACAAAAAAGCCATTTGGCTAAGGGCAGTTTGTTTGGAGAGTAGCAAAGCTGTCTTTACTAAGCATTGGGGAAATAGTAACTTTCCAACAGTATTGAAATACATCGCATTTTCTGGTTGTGCTAGTGTCAATTTTTGTGTCAATAAATAGGATGCGCGGCGTGAAACATCTTTCAATCAATCGTACATTAAAGTGGTGCCACTTTTCGACTAAGGTACATGTGCTTCATGTGTTTGCTGGCATCGCAGATTGTTTTCGTCACGATGTTATACATCTTTTTACAACTATTTACGGGTGATTCAACATTTTCATATAAGTGAGAAACGCTTAAGTGCACGTGGGAACGTACGTTAACGCAAAATTACCAATCGACCATGGCAAATACTATATTAGCAATAATTCATTCCTATTTGTTTTATCATACAATGTTGCGCTGGCAATCGCAATCGTAATCGTTTCACGAGGTTTTAACCAGGTTTTCCGCCTTATTTAAGTAAGGAGCAGTGTGAAGTGAAAAACTCGTCGTCACATAAGTGAAATTCCCCAGGGTACGACGTTAAACCCTGATTAAACGAACTAATTTGTTTTACGTATCTGCACTACTGACGTGTTGCTAACAGTTAAAATAATCACCTAGGGTGTGATCAAATTAAAACAAAAAAATAGCTAAATCTTTTTTATTACTGTATGTTGATTGTTCTAGTACATGACATAATGAGTTCGTTAGTGGCAACCGTTCTGTGTTCGATCTATCCAAATTTTTTAAACAATTTGAAAACATTCTCCATTTCTAATTATTATCTTTTTTGTTGTGCAAGGTTGTGGCGATATTAGTAAAGTCGTGTATTGTTACTATTCTTGTTGCATGTAGTATAATTTCGATCAAAAGATGGATCAAACATATTGATGTAATTTAATTTTAATTTAATTAACTTCAGTTATGTTTTTTTAAATAGATTAGAATATGGGCCCAACCAGATATGATTAATCAGACGAAATTTTCACTGGACTACGCTGTCAACACGTACAGATTTTTCACTGATTACTTCAATCTTGAAGAGGAAGTACCCAAAACAGGTAGTGGTTCAGTCAAATTGATGTTTATTTGATATCTAACAGGTTTAGCCCATTTATCAGGCAAACGGCTGTGGTTCAGGGTTGAGCGTATCAGCTACTTCGATGCACCGCTCACCGATTCGAGGTAGTCTGTCGATCTCAGGTAAACTAGCGTGTCACACAATGAGATATGTATCGTCCGTCGTCACATATGTAAATATTTTTGAGTGCGACGTTAAATCCCCATCGAACGAACGAACGAACGAACGAACGAACAAACAAACAAACAAACAAACAAACAAACCCATTTATCACTTGTTTAAATCTAACCGCTGGTCAACCTGGTCAGTTTGGCAGTATTTAACAGGTGAAATTAGCATGCTTATATAACTTGAATCGATTGATAGATTGGTGTTTTACGCCGTGCTTAAGGGTATTTCATTTACATGACGGCTGTGTATTCCAACAATAATTGAGACTAGCACAACCTTGTATTAGGAAGTGGTTTGTTAAAGTTGGAAAGTTAATTTTCCTCCAATGCTGTTTTTTCTTAGCACTGAAGGAAAATAAGCTTTTCAACATTATGGAAACGTTTCACATCTTGGTTGTGTTAGTGCCAATTATTGATGGAATATAAGCGAAATACCCTTAAACACGGCATGAAACACCAATCAATCAATCAAATCCAACTACTGGTCACTGTAGTCAGTTTAACAGTTTTAAGACGTAAACATAACATGCTGATATTACTTGAGTTGATTGATTGGTGTTTTACGCTGACTGTTCATAAGGGTGTTTCACTTACACGACGTCTGTGTATTCCAACAATAATTGAAACTAACACAACCTTGTAATAGGAAGTGTTTTGATAAAGTTGGAAAGCGAATATTCCTCCAGTGCTATGAAAAGGTAATACTCTCCAAACAAAATGCCCTTAGCCAGAGGGCTATTTTCCTTCTAAAGAAGGGCCAACCCAGCACCCAGTTTGCTAGTCTCTTTTCACAGGAATATAAAAATATTGCACCTAAAATGTCTTCTCCTCTCTCACAAAGACCCATTATAGCATTCAAGAGAAACCAAAATCTAAAACTTCACTCTGTACCAGACAAATTGTAACACTTATTCTCTTTAACGGATATATTCATTGGTTAATCTCTATATATCTGAAATACCAATTTGTAGGCTGATTAATCCTAACCCATACCGAATATTTTGTTGGCTACATATTTAACAATACTTTATACATCATGTTCATGGTCATTGCCTTCTCTCGAGATATCTGTAGAAGTTACCCATAAAACAACTCGAGATTAAAGGCTATTAAGAAACTCGTCTCTGGGAGTTTATCTAGATTCATCGATTTTTATTAATCTACACGACTGTGCCAGTGTGATTGCGATTTAGAAATATATGACAGTATATGTGACCCGCTCCAGCATAAACCAAAGTAAATCGCACACAATGAAAATTGAGTTATTGGTTTGTTTGAAGAGGGCATTGAATTATGATATATAATTTGCTATAATATCTGTAAAACCAACCAAGTTGGAGCTATTTTAGTACGATAAAGACGGTCTTTGGTTTTGGTTACTTTTCTCTGCTTTCTCGTTTGTAACCACTTCAAATACATAGCTTTAACGCTAGATATACTATCTTAATAAATAAATGTACCTGTATATTTAAAACACAAAAAGAGGATAACTTTATGAGTTTATTTTCGATAAAATCTCAAAATGCTCCTGGTATCCTATTTTTAACTTTGACAGCTCAATATACTCAAAACGACTTTGTCCGTATTGTGCTGGAGCAGGTCATATGATTAATGAAGGCTAACGTACGCTTTCCATTCAATATAAGCATCATTAGTAATTATTTGCAGGTTAAGAAGTTTCTTCACGGTTTTCAACCGTATTTGAGCCGGACAGGGTGTGAAATAAATTATCTCTCGTCATAAGTAAAATGTCCCCCAGTACTGCGTGAATTTCCGAATAATGAAAGTAACAAATTATTAGCGGATTGTGTATATGATGAAAAAATATATAATTAACATTTCCAGACCACGTGGCTGTACCAGACTTTAGTGGTGGCGCAATGGAGAACTGGGGTCTCGTCATTTACCGCGAGACTTCGATACTTGTCGATCCAGAGGCTTCATCAAGCTGTGACGTATATCTGGTTACTCTGATTGTGGCCCACGAAATTGCACATACTGTAAGTTTTCAAATATTGATTCTTGTATTATATTTCCACGTCATCTTTGTCACAAGCGTTTTTATTCATCAATAATGTTATTTTCATAAGATAAGAGTCTCTTATGTACGATCTACTTGTTGACAGCGATCTATATCGAACTGTCAGATTATAAACTCCACTTATATGTGGCCTTCCGATTGGTCGAGAAAAAAGAAATGCACACTTGACCTATGGAAATGTTACAAATAAAGGAAGCCTCCTAATGTTACAACTGGTTGGATAGTGTTGTGTGCTATGTCTGGGTTGTAAAGTTGACCGGAAGCCTTTGACACTCGGGAAATCTTTGGGTGTCAGCTTGGAAATTCACGAATGTTGAACGATTCTCGCCATTGTGATATGCATTTTTTTCACATGAATTCATATACTTAATTGCTTATCCTAAAGCTAAAGGAAATAAACTAGGTTTATTTTAGTTTATGGAATAGTGTACATAGGCTGATGCATGTAAAGGCTTCTGGTGAACAAAATGTGCATTTATCATGACGGAGCCTAGTGATGACACCACAGTAACTAGAATCTCGCGAGACTTGAGCCGATTGGAGGCAGCACAGTTGTGACATGGGCACAACCTGCTAGAAGTAGATACTGCACTAAAATCACTGATATATAAATACAACATTTCCACACCAATTAGGAATACAAATAATAAACAGAGCTGTCCATTGACTACTGACTGTATGTGTTCAGCCTTGGCGCCCTGGTACTAGCTGAGCTAAGGGGCAACGAAATAGTATCCGTTAATCCGTCATTGATTTTGATTCAAGCACAGGTTCGTGTCTCCCAATGGGCCTCAGATATATGAGTTACTTTAGAAGGTTTCCTCTCTGTTTCCCCCGTATTTAAGTAAGACAGAGTAATGTTCGCGCCAATAGTATATGCTATTCCGTCATTGATTTTGATTCTAGCATAGGTTCGTGTCTCCCAATGGACCTCAGATATATGAGTTATTTTTAGAAGGTTTCCTCTCCGTTTCCCCCTTATTTAAGTAAGGCAGAGTATTAAGTTAGCGCCAATCGTAGTAATATAAGCGAAATACCATAGAACAAGATGTAAAACCCGAATAAGCATACTGATAAACAGTCACGTGACTAAAGGACAACAGGAAGCCGAGCTGTTTGTTGTGTCCTGTTTCGTCTTTGTTGTTGCCAGTAGCGACGAGGGTGGATTCCTTCGCCCATATTGTTGGCACGCCGTCATGTGAGTGAAGATATCCACAACAAACAAGTAAAACACTAGATAGAGTGACTTCTTTACAATCATATCAGTACAGTGCATTGCAATGCATGGTTTAAATCAACTCTTTAAAAATGTTAGTGCTCGGATCATTTTATTTAGTGCAAAAATTAATCCCGGTCAATCCGTCACACTCTTAGAAATAATGGTTCTTTGAGGGTTCTTTAGAAAATATGATAGTTCTGTATTCTAACCATTATGACAAAAACGGTTCTTTACTATAAGAAGAGCCATCTGGCTATTAAAGAGCAGTTTGTTTGATGAGTGGCAATGCTGTCTTTACTTAGCACTGGAGGAAAAGTAACTTTCCAACATTATGGAAACGCTTCACATCTTGGTTGGAGGGAGCTTCGTGTTACACTGGCGCTCTCAGAGCTAAAGGGGAAGAGGAAGCCGATCTGTTTGTGGTGTCTGTGTTGCGTCCTGTCGTTGTCCTGTATTTGCCCCGTCTTGTCTTTGTTTGTTGCTGGTGGTTTTTTCCATGCTTTCGTGACGATTCGCAACCATCCGGTACGCTGTTAGTCATGTTGTCAGAATCTGTGTTACCGACTATGTAGCCTACAGTTTAAATCTCATCTTTCAACTGAAACAGCTTGTCATATAAGCGAAATACCCTTAAGCATGGCGTAAAATACCAATCAACCAAGCAATTAATATAAGAAGAAAGGTAGAAATTGATGTGATAGTTCCACCAGAGCCATGACTGAAGAACCTTAAAGGGTTCCTTTAGAGCTCCATTACTAAGAGTCCCTTTACCTGTAAGATATGAAGTCCACTTGAGTGTCAGCTTTAGGGTTATGTTAAGATAGGTTTAGGGTTACTTTGGGTTAGGTTTAGTGATTAAATTTAACCCTTGACGGATATGTTATTTTTCGCTCCCTTCTGCTGTCGAAACACACGGAAGTTGTCTGAGCCTTTTGTTTCATCGAGCATTTAACAAAGAGATATACAAGTAAGAAAATACAAGTCCCCCGCCACACACACACAACAACAACATTTATTCCTTATTAATGTTTTCTAGTGGTTTGGTAACTATGTCACTATGAAATGGTGGGATGACTTGTGGCTGAATGAAGGCTTTGCCAGCACTCTGATGTTCTTCGCTATGGATCATAACTACCCTGAATGGACAGTGGTGAGTTTCTCTTCATTAATTCTGTAGCATATTTTGAGCGCTTGCTATGCTCGATACTGCGTCCTGAAATTCACGTCATGTGAGTTTTCATAATATTTCACTTCCGGGTACCCCTAAAGATGCCATTACTCCCTTCCGATCCTACAGCTGTAACAACAGAAGCGGAAAATGAGGCTAGTGTATTCGAATCCTGACGACAGCGCTTAGGCTGAAAACTGCGGTCTGTAAGTCAATTCATATGATCCGCGATAATTCACGATATGCCATATCCTGGTACCCCTAAAGTTGCCAATCCACTTTTCCAGTCATACAGCTGCACCAACAGCAACACAGAATACGGCTGTGAAACATCGGTATTCCAATCATATCTACAGAATTTGGACGAGGTACCCGGAAGTCAGTTAGAAGAGAACGAAACTTACATGCCCTAGGCGTACATTCTAACATATAATCAATTCTACTTCGTAAGTCGAGACGCCCGCGGCCGTACCTTAGTGGTAGCGTGTGCGCTTACGAATCCTGCTTCGATATGTTGGCTACCGTTCACAGGATCGAGTCCGCCTGTCGAACATCAGGTATATGAGCGAGTCACACGTTGTGGCTCCGGCAATCGCGTGGGTGGTTTTTACAGGGTTTTCTCCCGGTTTTCCGCCGTAATAAGACAAGGTGCAGTGTGAAGTGGACAACCCGTCGTCATATAAGTGAAATACCCCTGAGTACGACGTTAAACCCTAATCAAACAATCAAACCTAATTAACAAAATCCTACGTCGAAACATTTACTCTAAGACACACCCGGGCCCTCCTGTTTTGTACACCTTTTATTTGCTGGTCTGCGGCATACGTCGCCCCAAATATTGGCGGAAATTAATGCGCGATGGCCTGCCAAAGCGTACAAGAGTTGTTTTAGTCTCGTCCAATATTAAAAATCTCGCGAGAATACGATTGCCTAGGCATAAAGTGCAGCGTTTACTTGCTAAATTATTTCTAACAATCCAAAATTGCACAAAGCATCCAGAAATATTTTGTTAAACAACATTCGTGTCAAACTTGAGAATTATCCGACTCGATCTACTTCCATTTAAAGTGATTAAGACGAAATTGGTTTGTTTCTGCGATGTGTTTACAATTTAAAATAATTCTAGTTTTTCTTCATTCCTTCCAGCCAAATAATACAATTTAAAAAAGATTTCCAAGCCTGTTAATGCTAACACTGTGAACATATTTAAACTTATTAAGCATATTATAACTTATTAATCATATTTTAGCTTATTAAGCATATTTTAGCATATTTAAACTTATTAAGCTTTTTTTAAATTATTAAGCATATTTTAGCTTATTAAGCATATTTTAACTTATTAAGCATATTTTAACTTATTAAGCATATTTAAACTTATTAAGCATATTTTAACTTATTAAGCATATTTTAACTTATTAAGCATATTTTAGCTTATTAAGCATATTTTAGCATATTTTAGCTTATTAAGCATTTTTTAGCTTATTAAGCATATTTTAACTTATTAAGCATATTAAGCATATTTTAGCTTATCAAGCATATTTTAGCTTATTAAGCATATTTTAGCATATTTTAGCTTATTAAGCATATTTAAACTTATTAAGCATATTTTAGCATATTTTAGCTTATTAAGCATATTTAAGCATATTTTAGCTTATTAAGCATATTTAAACTTATTAAGCATATTTTAGCTTATTACGCATATTTAAACTTATTAAGCATATTTTAACTTATTAAGCATATTTAAAATTCGTTTAGTAACTTATATCCACCCTTGAAATTTTTTCCTTAAATCATAGATTAATTCTGAAATAGTTCGTTATAGTATGACGTTATGGGTCATAAAAATGGCCATCTTAATAGACGTCAGATGCGAATTATTTGATATGATTTTCATTAAACTTGATGACATGAATTATATAGACGATTGTTGTCTAATCCCAGACAGCCTCTGTCTAATCCCAGACAGCCTCTGTCTAACCTCATACATATTCTATTTATGCTTAACTCGCGATATTAAAATATTTAATGAAGACAAATAAGTTACAGCTATGCTTGCGTCTGAATTATAACATCCAAGCCCTTTGAATTCAATTACAAGGATCCTAGCTTGTAATTATGCGGCTTTTTCTGCTGAATGCAACATGACGCCAAATCGAATATTGTCGTTCTTAGTTTAATTTTTTTAATTTATTATTTTTTGGTTTAAATTTTAATTTCCTGGTTCCGGATTATGCATCATGCCTTTTTCTTGATTGATTGCTATTGTTCGTCGAGATGTATAATTTTTAATATAATATAATTATAATTTGGCGCTCTGGCACCTTTTTCTGCTGAGTAGACCTACGACATGATGCCAAATCGAATAGTGTCGCTTGTAGTTTAACTGTTTTAATTTAATTTTTTGTATAATTTATAATATAATATAATTTTAATGTGGCCCTCTGTCTTTAGCAACCAAACATTTTTGTAATGAAAATATTTTTTTCATCTGTGGGTTTATATGTCTGAAGCTAAATGTATAGAACACAGGTATAATCAGTATATATTTTTTTTGATTTGCTAGTAGATGTACGTTGAACTTCGCTTGTACTTTTAAGCATCCAGATACCAACTCTATTATTCTTCATGTAACCAAATGTGAAGAATACTCGTCTGATTCCCTCTTTTATGATATTTGATCTTAGTATGCGATAATGGTGGCTGAGGACATATTTCCGGTCATGGTTTTCGACTCACTCGAGGCATCACATCCGGTTTCTACAAAGGTCAATCATCCAGATGACATCATGCAAACGTTTGACCTAATTTCGTATAACAAGGTGAGTGTGACCTAGTTTTGAGTCCAGGCTTTATTTTATATACAGATAAAATGATGTTCTTATAAATACACAATCACACTCTGCAAGACAATTTGTACAGCCTTAATCGGTATACCGATGGTGATCTACAACTTTGTCCAAAGCCAAAAAAAATGACTCCCATTTGAGCGAAAAAGTGTGAGAAAAACGTGTTAAAAGCATAGGTAAAACCTACAACGATGTAGATTTTGAAATCATACACATTCAATACACTGTATTCCCAGCCAAATTATCCTTGAGTACGACGTTTAACCAAAAAAGTTGTATTCAAACTTTATCGTTTTTGTAGTAATAAAAAGGCACTTCCTCAACAACGAAGTCAGTTGTATTCAAACTTTGTTCTGCTTTCAGTAACAAAAAGTTCTTCCGTGACAACGAAGTCAGTTGTATTCAATCTTTATTGTTCTTTCAGTAATAAAAAAGACTTCATATAAGTAAAATACCTTTGAGTACGACGTTAAACCCCAATCAAACAAACCAACCAACCAACCAACATCTTCTTACAGCAAAAAAGTAGTTCCCTGACATTGAAGTCGGCTGTATTCAAACTTTTATATTCTTTCAGTAATAAAAAGTACTTCCTTAGCAACGAAGTGTTGACAACGAAGAGTGAGTAACACACAACGTCAGTCTCAACATGAATTGTCTGTCAATAATTTTAGTCAACCTCGGCGAAAGAGATACTAATTTGATCTCTATTTAAGAATGCATACACATCCACAATGATTACATACAAAATAATGATGCTTATTTCTCAGAATCACATGGAGGGGGCATCCTGTTGCCCTGGTGCTATCAGAGCTATGCGTCAACATTTTTGTGATGTACTTGTATTACGCCCTTTGGTTGCGGTAACGGACGCTCAATTAAAATATAGTTGAGGTTCATCTCTGTCGCTCACATGTTACTCGCTAGTTTTCAAAATTCGTGAAACTATAGACATCGCCTTCAGACCAGAGGATCAGAATCAGGGGTTGAATTTGTCGGGAGAGTGTACAAAGATTCCGTTCCATGGAAATATAGGTTGTCTATATTGCCGTTAGATGAATTCTGTATCTCTAGTAGTAAAATGTTGCCTCGTTTAGAGATACAGAGTTAGAGTACACATAACTGTGTAATTTCTATTTTTTTTTAAATTACCTGCTATATATTATGGGTTAAACTAGCTCTGGCCAATAGTATTTGATATACTGATTGTCCGGACACATTTTATATGCCATACGAGACTTGAAATCGCCCATTAGCCTTGTTAAAAATACAGAAATACGGGTTCCGATATCTGCTGCTAACCCGCCATTTGTCTCTCTTCCACCCGTACTGTAGCCTTGGAATCTTAGTTAAAGTTTCTGTAACTTCCACTTTTTAGGCATGTTTACCTAATAAAAGGATACAGAAATTATTCGATTTTGATATTAAACCTGTAAAAGTCCGGTAAGTCTACTAAATGCGCGATTTAGCCCTACTTCAACTTCCACTGTAGGGCAATTACACGAATAGAAGCGCTCAAACTCAGTAGCTATATCAACTGTTGGGTTAACGCTCTTCACCCCCATCTATCCCTCTCCAACTGAAACTGAAAAGTAATAAATTAAAACGTGTCTAACAGGTGAATATAAAACGTGAGAAGTGAAGACTTACATGTTACACAGCAGCCTGATAATAAAGTGGCGAACAGTAATCCTACAGTCTTCAAATCCATCGCCAGTCACAATGCTATAATACCCGTTAATTGCTTCTGTAGGAATACCTGTAAAATCTTATCGGTTGAGTTATATACTGTTTATAGTCTATTGTCATCATCGGCAAGACACATTGCACGACGACAATTTAACCAATCAGAAAGACGATATCAAACGTGCTGTGGATTGCAAGTGAGAACTAAATCCCGCCTCCTGTTTGACATCACCGTTCCATCTGTCAACAGAGGTCGCACGTGGGCTTACGTCACTGAGAACAAGAGTTCTGATTAGCGTCTGTGGCTGTGCGGGTGTCGTCTGCGACTTCCAAATTTTTTCCTGCTCACGAAACAATACTCTTCTCGTGCTTAAGTCGCCCACTACTCATCTGCTGGTTCAACAAGCTATCGGCAAGAGCAAACCACTCAGTCTGACCACAAAATACCCAAGCTAAATTAAGCGAGACCTATATTTTCCCCCGTGTATGTTTGTTTCTCTTACACTTGCCAAATGTGAGCTGCCTTTTGTAATCCGTTTAAGACCACCATAGTTGCTGGGGGCAGCTCCAGATAGGACACGCTAACGAATTACTTATCTGTTGGTGTACTCATAGTCACGTCCGGTCGCTGCAGCTTACCTTCAACTGCAGAACTTTCGTCAACGTGCATCTTGAAAAGATCTAAAAGGTACGCCTTCTATAATTTTGTTATTGAAAAAGGTACACTGAAAGAAAGAAGCGAGAGCAAATAATCCAGTTCTAAGTCAAACCTGGTGAACTCAATATCTGTTTGTACATTTTTTTTAAATCAAGTGTTGTAGACCTGCATGTATATGGTCCACACAATGCAAAACAATAAATCAATTTGACTATGTTTCAACTGGATTTTACCACAGGAATGCTCTAATGTGGACTGAATTTACCTGCAGTCTTTTTACGCAAGTGACTTTTCAGAAAGAATCCGGCTTAAATAATATTTATCTGATCTTCTTATGGCGTAAAAGTTACAAAGTGACGTAAGGAAATGAGAATTTGAGAATAATTCAAGTTCTTATATTTTACTGGAAATACCTACGTTAAATGTCAGCGTCAGTATTCCAAACTGAATAAATACTGCTCCGAGTGTTGAATACGTTTCTTGGGCTTTTTTGCTGTAAATCTAGATAGGCCTATTTTTGTCTTTATTTTTTTAATGGTATACGCCAAGGTTCTGTATTGGTTGTGTTGTTGTTTTAGTCGAATATTAAAATATATCGTTACACGTCCAGCTTACTCTGAGTAGAGTTGTATAAGACAATTAATAGAGATGGAAGCAGAATGATATTTTACAGGTACTCGACCTTGAACAGGTATTACTTGATGCTGCCCTATTTTGTGTGACATTTATAATGAAACAGAGCTGTGTTTGTAAAACTGCATCTGTTTAAAGATTATATGAACGAAATGTAACTTTTTCTGGAACACTTTCGTATCTTTTTCTAAACAAAACCTCCAAAATCAACTGTTTTCTGCACGAAGTTTTTCGGCTAGTGTCTAAATTATTTTTGTATCTTCCGTCGGATTCATGGTAAAAAAATTCCGCGTTAGCTCAATGACACATAGAAAGCCAAGGTAGGCATCGCTTAACACGATATCTTATCATCAATGACTGAGTTAGACACGAACTTCGCTCAATACAAACGCTTAAATATACAGCAATGCATGAGGCTGGCCTTTTAAAATGTGTACTATACCTAGTTTTGAGTTTAACAAGTTTAAGAATGCTCTTATGGTTTGGACGAAATACTAGCTATCTTTGTGTTCAATGGGACAGCATTCTTGTTGAAGAAAGGCTGTTTTCCATGTGAAAAATATGCACTTCCTTTTGTTTTACAAGCTTCAAGTTTAATTTTCCAGGTAATGTAGTTAAAAGTTATACTGATCGTTTAGAACTTATTTTCTATCAATAAAGGATATGTTAGAAAATAAAAAAGGTTTGGTGTTTAAATGCTTCTCGCTTGCATAAATCATTTGCAAATGAATTGTCAATTGGTTTGGTATGGTGCTTCGCTTCATAGTCTAAACGAAAGTTTAGTACATCTCTTTTTGAGTTTATCAGTGTGATTTTCTTAAAGAATTTCTCCTACGTTAAAAGGAGCCGTTAAATTTAATGCATTATTACTTGTTTTTCTTATAGCACTGATTTGCATTTGATTTGCCAACTATCGGAACAAACACGAAAAACATTTGAAACATTGACTAAGTCTGCACCGTGTATAGTTGCATTATACTCTAAACAAACAAACAAACTAACAAACACAGATGTCACTTGTAAGCAATTCAGTAGACTGATGAACTATCAGCTGAAAATCAGACTGTCTGTTTGATAAGCGCTTGACGTCGTATTACGTTTATCTAAAAAACATCCTGATTTTCTATTGGCGGTATGTTGGTGAAAACAGGCCGAAAAAAAATCCCCTCTAAAACAAATAGCATCGCTTCACAGTCTACCGTAAACTTGTGGGTCTATCGTAAACTTGCAGTCCACCGTAAACTTGCGGGTATATCGTAAACTTGCAGTCCACCGTAAACTTGCTGGTCTATCGTAAACTTGCGAGTCTTTCGTAAACTTGTGGGTCTATCGTAAACTTGTAGTCCACCGTAAACTTGCGGGTATATCTTATACGTGCAGTCCACCGTAAACTTGCGGGTCTATCGTAAACTTGCGAGTCCACCGTAAACTTGCGAGTCTATCGTAAACTTGCGAGTCCACCGTAAACTTGTGGGTCTATCGTAAACTTGCGAGTCTATCGTAAACTTGCAGTTCACCGTAAACTTTCGGATCTATCGTAAACTTGCAGTCCACCGTAAACTTGCGGGTCTATCGTAAACTTGCCAGTCTATCGTAAACTTGTGGGTCTATCGTAAACTTGCAGTCCACCGTAAACTTGCGGGTCTATCGTAAACTTGCAGTCAACCGTAAACTCGCGGGTCTATCGTAAACTTGCGAGTCCACCGTAAACTTGCGAGTCTATCGTAAACTTGCAGGCCACCGTAAACTTGCGGGTCTATCGTAAACTTGCAATCCATCGTAAACTTGCGGGTCTATCGTCAACTTGCAAGTCTATCGTAAACTTGCCGAAATATGGATAATCTGGGTGCAAAGTTCTGCATCTCTTATAGTCTATCATATCGCGTGGCTTTATTCCGAAACACTGAGTCAGAGCGCAAATAGTTCTGTAATTTCAAGTTTTTACACTAACCAGCTATTATGCATTCAATAAGCACTGTCCAACAATATGTGATATACTGCACTTTCTTACACATTTAATATACCACACACGACCTGAAATCTACTAGTAGCTTTGATAAAAATGCGAAAATAAGACAATCAGGGTTAGTCGAAATCCCACCAATCTTTTATACGGTATGCATGACATACCTATTAAACACAAAGTAGTTATAATGAAAATAGTATGTACATTTATATTGAACAGTAAACGTTTTATGTAATACGAAATATCTACGATTGATGAAAAATGAATG
>JAQQZZ010114429.1:0-15104 GCA_030265115.1 Mopalia vespertina | reverse complement strand
CTTTAAATTTTGTGAAACATTGCAAATAATTTAAATGAACAGTTTTAACTATTAATTGGATTTTTAAGATCCAAAATTAAACATTGACATGTTGACACTTGTATGTGTCTTTTTCAGCTCGTTTTGTTGCTCTTTGTAATGCTGATGGCTAAAAATTGGAGTTAATAAAAAAAAAATTTAAAAAATTTTAAAAAACCCACAAAATTTGATCAAAGAAAACAAGCAGAAAAACCCACAAAGACAGACAAAAAAAAAAAAAAAACAAAAAAAAAGATTGTGTTCGTGTGTTCTCGCCACAGCGTAGCTGAAATACCGCTGAATGTGGCGTAAAACAATAATTAATCAATCAATCATCACCTATTGTTTTGAGGATGTGTTAAAGTGTATAACTTGTGTAATCCATCATCTAGACGTCACGGTTTCGATTTAAGTTTACAAATATAACTTCGCTACACACTGCCGTAATTGGAAAGTTCTTTGGTACACGCTGCATATTTCGATCACGCACATACATCATTTATACGTCCATAGGATTGCCAAGGATAGCAGTTTTATTTGTCAAAATTACATGATATATTTTAGTTCCTAGCAAAACTTGATTGAAACATTTCTATAAACAATTAAGTTACAAATCGATAGGTGGGGTTCCAAATATAACACTCCGTGTTCGATTATTTTCTTCCGCGACATATAAAATTGTGTTACGGTTCTCTCTTTTCATGCAATCAGTTTGGTTTCCAATATAGGATGGCCAGTGTGTATATATAAACTACAGCTAACCTTATAACTAATTTCAAATCTTATTTCATTTTGTGTAGAAATAACAAAATAACTTGATTACTTGCAGATAGCTGAGGAACGTAGTGTTTTTGTATTAAAGCATTCAAAAGAGAAACTATTAGAAATATATTGAAATTATATAAATCCATAAATATTGTAGACGATTAGAAATATAGCGTGCGATAATTTTTTTATATAAACTTGGTTTGTATAACATGGCAACAGGGAAGACATGTGGTGTTTTATATAATTGTTGGTTATTAAATTGCTTAATCGTCATGTAAAGAGATGGTTATTGACGATGTCCCCTGAAGCCTTACGAGAATAGCAACATTGAGGATTTCAGTCATAGCTCTTTTAACACGGTCAGTGGCTAAGAAGAACCGTTCATGGTGTTGCTTGTTGACATATCTATACGTCGAGGCATTGCTAACACACTTTATTTTTCTCTATTCCAACCAAGTTAAAGAATTCGTCAATATTTAATACAGTCCTTTCATAACTCCGAGTGTCATTTCCTAACGTAACTTCTTTACGTCACTTTGTATCCATCTCTGTTGATTTAGAACGTCTTAAGTATGATCTTTTTGGATCCAATTTATTGGCGAGCTCCCGTTTTGTTACCAATCGAGTGCGGCCTTTAACCATTGACGACTGTGTTAAGAATACACACCAGATGCCTGTGGACTTTTTCGTATTTAATATGCAGCTTGATGTAAAATCAAGGCTTGGTTTGAAATAAGATTTGTCAAAAAAACAATAATAAGAATACCCAAATTGATGAATTAAATTGGACTGGTTTTGCAATACTAAACAACATTTTCGTGCTGGAATGAGCTATGGAATTGATAAAAACTCACATTTATTACACAGATATAATCGGTTGTAAGATTATGCTTTTATTCTGATTGATGCTTTAAGGGAATTTTTCTTAAGTTATAATATGTTGGTAAGAGGATCAGATTTGAAAATACATCAGGAGATAAACTAGACGCTGATTCAGAACTGCGTTTGTTATAAACCCTTAAAGACAGATAGAGTTTGACACCTCAGTTATAAGTTAAGTAGGTTGGGATAATCGCCAAAATGACTTAAATATTGCCTGACTGTTGATAAAAGTGTTGACTTATCCCAGAAAACCCGGTTTCGTAAAAATTGAAGCTAAATTAAACATATTTGTCCAGAGTACATATATTATCATCTAAAGTCTCTGTAATGTAGCATCGGCGTGTCGGAATTTTTTGTATGAAAACAGTTATAGCAGTTAAGTCGTATTGAGCCGATGAAAAACGTTCTCCATAGTTAGAAATCTGTGGTGACTGCCATAGCACACGGTTAGAATGGTAATAATCGTCTCCAGCATTTAAATATAATTCTGTATTTAAGATTAACAACTATATTGGCTAATAGTTCTTTGTACCGGTGTTACACCAACCAGTATCTGAAAGCCATGTAATACGTTATAGCGGAAACATGCAATCATATTTTGTGTGTTAACTAAACCTCGATGAAAATATTAATCTACTTTTGTTTTGTGCAATTTTATTTATCCTTCAGAAGTAAATATGCCCACGTCTAATTAACATTCAATGTAGTATGACCTTATGTGAACCTTGAACAAATCTTTATAACATAAACGAACTATAATGACTCTCAGTATAACTGATTATCCCACATTAAAAAGTCAATGACTATCCATCTGGATTATTCTAAAAGATCAAAGCAATGATACTTCATTATACAGGAAATTACATGTCATTGTTTTTCTACCAATAAGTGGTTTATAACGCGATTTTGTCAAAAGTTAAAGATCAAGGTTACTATAATGGAACGAACAAGAATAGTTATTTTAATGCAAATGGCATTCCACACATTTCATAAATAAATAATGTAGTCAAAATGTCAGGAAATACTTGAAGTTCCAGTCATTAGATTATAATATAGTGCAAACAATTATTTATGAGAAATGTTTTAGAAAATCCCATTAGTAATTCTGTTAACTTTCGCGTTGACCCATTGTTAACGTTACAAAAATACACAGTTAAATCGCTTCCGAGATAATTAGCTGTGTGAAATTTTTAAAAAATTGTTCAAATTTTGACAGAAGTATACGACGAACTGATCTCAATAGTAGTATACTAACAATTGTTTGCAATTTCTGAGACACATTTTTATTTAATATAAATCTTTCTCAGTTATTATCAATGCGTTATTCATGTTTTTAACATGATTCGTGTTTGTTTGATAATTCAACCAAGTGGACTGGACTCTAATTCAGACACTGTCTTAATGTTCTCTATACGCAGGTTGTCACAAGTGAAAGTGAGTTACCACAATGCGAGGAAATTTGTCAGAACCAGTGAACAATCATATACCACTACCTAATAGGCTTAGTTGCGACTAAGGACGTTCCGCGAGTGTGTGGATGTATTTTAGTGAAGGAAACCGCTGTTAAAAGGAAATAACGAACCAGGAGACAATGCTACACGCAGCTGTGTCCATCAAGTTACACTTTGTATTTGTTCTTCGATTATTTTTGTTTTAATTTCGATAATTCTGATCTATCGACTGAGTGTTTAAACCATAGGTAGCTTACTTCACGACTTGTAGAAACTATTGCTAATCATCGTCTCTTAGCACGATGAAGAATGTCGTATTAAGGAGTAAATCGATATTTCACGGTGTTTAGACAGGATATCCTTGATACGCCATGGGCTTACTTAATTTCCTGAGTATCCCATTATCTACAATTTCCCGATTCTGACCATGGAGACCAGATAGACCACCCTTTCTTCAGAAGGGGCAAAATTTACACGAATTATCCATGCTTAAAAACTACTTGCTGATATTGCAGTTTAAACATGTTCGGGATCTGTTATGTACAATAGCATTTCGTACAGCAATAACTTGTTCGGACAGGCGGCTTGTATAACTTCAAGATCTGATCATCTCTAATGCAAACTTTTGTCAAGAATAGCACAATATTTATTTCAGTATAAAGTTCGTAAATTGACTCGCAAATAATCTAAAACGTTAAAACAATTCACAATTAGGAACATCAATTTGGTACCTGTGGCTCTGTAATATGTCGCCCTATAAATATTAAACGACAGTATGTTCAAAGCGCGATCCGGGATGTCGTGTTTAAACATTGGAACATTAACCTACACAGCAAAACACTTCACATTTAGGGTTGTGTTGGAAACTATTCACTATAGGATTATCGTCATATAAGTGAAATGACATTGAGCACTGCACAAAACACCAAGCATTTGAACAGCCCACTGTATGTCCCTAGAAACGTATTAATATCATAAATAACCGGTGTTCAACATAGCAAACGAGTTGAAGTAATGACTAAATTGTTTAGTGTCATAGTCTGTAACTGGGTGGAGTATCGGGTCAATGTTAAGCAGACCGTTGGCAGGGGCGGCTTGAGCTGTCCGTCATCTGACGAAAATAACCTTAAGTATGGCGTTACGCATCAAGCAAAGAAATATATACTTAATAATGTAGGGAGGTAAATGCACCGACTTCTACCCTCATTGAGCTATAAAACACTGTTATCCAGCCTACAAGATAGCTTGTGATTCTAGAATGTATAAATAATTCAAATAGATAAGAAGAACATTTTCATGCAGTTGAAGTGAAGTGGACCAAATTGCGTGCCATGACGTGAACCAGATGGCGTGGAAGTGTCAACCCATCTGTACATGTATGTATATGCAAAATACATTAGAACTTTAATAATCATGGCAGAAATTATTTCCAGTCAACATTGCATGTTATATGCTTGATGGTCCTTTACGCATTCACTCATTTCACATCATCGTGTACTTGTTGACTATTGACAATGGGTTTTTGATACACTCGTAGTGACACAACCTTTGGTCTGCCATAATGAGGTAGCGGGTAAATCAAACGTTCATACAGCCCTGAATACTGAGTGCAAAGCAAGGCAGAAACACCCCGATTAAAAAGCGAACCGGACCCACTAACCAGTATCGACCAATGATCCTATGGCAAAAACTGGGTCACACTCAGTGATAGTCAGTTTAATCATATCTTAAACCGTGCAATAGACCGTCTTTCAGTGTTATCCAATGATCACACCCTTTATACGGTCAATGATGTTGAAGAAACCGTTAGTTGTATTGCACGTTACCCAATATTGACACTTGGAGCCTTTGCTAGTCCTATGCTATCTGTTTCCGTTAATTATTTCGAATTTGTCGTGATCTAATTCATCTGTCTTCCCAACCCTTGTGCTACTTCTTAACTAGATCTTTAATACAATTTGTATCCACCTCTACTGGTTACAAGGCTCCCATATAGCTTAGTGGTAATCTGGGTCTGGATCTCGTGTGGCTAATTTCAATGGCGAGATTAATTCAAATTAAGAATCACTTTTTACAAATCTAATTAAGGTTTTAACAAGTGAGACGGTAATAATTGAATACTTCAATAAATTGTGCATTTTTAATTGATGATTAACAACGTGGTCACATGTGACCAAGACTTGCTGATGATCTACAATTGTCCGGCAAAAAGCTCCAATTAGTTTAGATATATGTGGCTTATATTAGATATTGCTAACACAGACAGCTATATGGCTCTAATAAATATGAGATATCTGCAGTTGAATTAGAAATAGCTTACATTCTGGATCAAATGGAAAGTTGTCCATCAGTATACATGGGACAACTATTATCGTAAAGTACCTTGTCAAGTACATTTTATATATTTAAAGAGAGACAAATGGGTATTTTTAGTATATATTTCGAGCTTTACATAAGACATCTGAATTCCAAGCTACATAATCAAATTATCCTATAAATGAGTAAATTTCTTTGTACGACAGCCGTGAGATATTTGTGCCATATATCCAGACGCTTTGATTGGTCACTTTCTGTGTATTGATACAATTCAACCAATGAACCGTCACAACTTACACGGACTATTTTATTTTACAACATGCAAATGTCGTCTGGACACTTACAAACAACCATGGCTGACTAGCTGGTTTAGTCTCGTTTCGCCAACTTTCACACCTTTTAGAGTCGCGTTTCGCCAACTCACCACCGCTCAGGGGGGCATTTGACTGTCTCCTGATAACTCTGTTGGCACAGAACATTGTTTTACAACATTGTTTCATTAAATAACATCAAATATGGGACAAAAATTACGATTTCCACACAGCTCCTACAAAATAACCCAGCTCATTTTAAATCGGTATTTTTTCATACGGAGGTAAAACAATAAATGTAATTATTTCCAGATAATCACTTGACGCTTTGACATAAACATGATCTGTAAAGGAGGAGTGTTACTCAGAACGAACTGCTTATCACGACTTACGCCTGGGTTATTCTGAACGTATCTGTGGAAACGAAAGAGTGCAGTACTAAGTACTTGAAGTTAAAATTAATGAATACCGATTTAATAGGATTCCCCTTGATCACAGAATAGCCCCAATTATACAAGGCAAGTTACAAATGTCGGTTATATTTTTTAATATACATTGTAAAATACGTATGTGACTAAACAACCATTCCGTACAAAATTAGCCTCATTTTGCCTTTTTATCGACCACGGATTGTACAGGATCTGTTGTCTTGTAGTTTGTGTAATCCAACAACCGCACTCGGAGGCTTAGATGATGCCAATTTATGTCATACTCCAATAAAATTAGAGGATTTCACAAGATTGACTCCGAATGTCTGGATGTCACTTCTTAACAGTGTGGAGCTTTAGTTCAACTTAAATCCATCTCTGTTGGTTGTGAGTGTGTTAAATCTTAGCTTTAATCATGGCCTGGATCTCAATCTAGAGTTAATTTACTGGTGACGTTTATTCCAATAAGGAAGGCCTTATTCACAAATGTAATTTTGCCCATTGACACAGCCAGGAACAAAACAGCCAAACAGATGGGCGTTGAAATAATGTCACCTGATTAGATCTTATTCCTTGCTGCTTAAACTGTAGCCTCGTCTAAAAAACCAGATTGGTAACCAAAAAAACATTAAGTAAATCTACATTAAAGAATTGCAGTCAGTTAGTCTTGGAATGTTAACATTAACAACAACACTGAAATTCCATCGAAATGGCCATTATTAAACTGGTAAAATCAAATGTAACAAAAATTTTACTTGCTTTTATTATTATTCATATTTAAACGTAATTTCTTTAAATCAATCTAAGCATTTTCATTAAGTCTGATAAAGAAATTTCAATGGGAATTAATGGGCAGAAGATATTTAAAAATATCAATCAGAACAGAGTTTATAATAATTTTTTTTCCATGTATTTCTTAAAAGCAATCTCACTGGCACAGGGCCTTTTCCATGTAGATACTAAATAAAAGGCACTTCAAGGCTGAGGAAGTTTGAACCATCAGCTATATTTAACCCTCACTGAACATAGTACACAGTAGATTAGATCTGCATGGTTTCTAACAATATTTATGTTTAAAAAAGAACTATTACAACTAACTAACAAAGTCATATTCTCCAATGAGAGTATGGCTCTTCTCTGTACATTCATTGCAGAATAGACAGTTGCCTGGACTTACAGTAAGGTGGTGTAAACGCCCCAAACAGAAGATTGCTGCTAAGCAGTTACGTCAAGATTATATCCCCAATTCTATGTTGACGGCTTTCTTTATAGACGTATTAAGTTATAATCCTTGTCTGAAAGCGGCGTAATGAGTTAGCTGATATAACACAGACGAACCTGTACGTATGCTTACTAGGTTTAAAGAAAAGATTAATCTATTTTATCCCATGAATCGGTCTCTATTTTCGCAAAATCCTTAGACAAGATAGCTGTACTAGTGTAATCAATCATGACTACTTTACTGGGTCATCACAAGATTACAGCCTTGATGGTTCTTTGTTCAGAAAATTACTTTCCAGTCTTGTACTGTTTTCACATTAGGATTATATGAATTCTGTAGCATGTGAAAGCATCAACGTTATTAAATTACAACGGTTATTAATACGACCAATGGGGAATACCCAAACGTCCTTTCACATTTCATTAAAAAAATACGTTCACTGCATTATGTGGAATACTATTTGAAGTTTACAGCTACGCGAGTCTGTATTTTGTTTAGTTTTGGGGGTTTTTTAATAGATTTTTATTTTGATTTTATTTTTTCAAATTTAAAAAAAATTAATATGCCACGTTTTTACAAAGTCTATTAAGAATGTCTGCAAGATATAACACTGGATCACTTAAATTTTCAAAACGATATTGTATAAATCGTCTATAAAGTATTAGATTTAAATTTGGCGAATTAATTTTTAAAAAACGATTAAACTTATCCTTTTGGTCTGAGACTGTCACAGATATGTAAAACAAAAACATAACAATTTTTCTGTAACTTTGACAATTGTGTTATATTGATAAATCTGTCAGCTATCAGAAAGCCGTTATTCAAATTTCAAATAAATCTGATATATATTGCCACGGCTAAAAAAGACTTTACCTAACTCCTGTCACGGCGATGTCGCAATGTAACACGGTTATTGGTTACCGCAGATATGACATCAGGAGAAATGAGAAACCGAAATACGAGGAGAGTATTACAACCCACAACCAACCGCTGCTCTCAACAAATATATCGAGATCGTAAATATTGTAACCAAGATCCTGCAGTGACACTTCCTGACAGCTCGCAGCTTATATCGTATAAATACAGTATTGTTAGCCACAGACAGAAAGATCATGTTAAGGGGGGTAACCGATATTTCAGGGTCATTGGGAAGGATATGGCCACTAGTAAGTTTGAATAAGCCCTTATGTTAGCGTATTTAATCTTGCCAACTCTCGTCGAGAGAAAATCTGCGGTATATGGAATAACTTTAATCAACCGTTCCTAAGATTAACGCAAACTTGATAATTGGAATTTTTGAATAACCTACCAAAACAGTTGAGTGGTCATGTGAAGCTGCTTAAAATTAATGTCTTGCTGAAAGTGGTTAGTTACTTTTGCCATATTAAGAAAAAGTAAGCCTCTTTTCGTCATTTCCATCTTTTCTCAGAAAACGGAAATTCCCAGAGTACACCGGTTGCGAGGCGGACGCTCTATATGATACTATCAGTATCAATCCAAGTTGTTCTAAACATACATGAATCATTCAAAAGGCAGCAGAGTGGAACTTTTTTTGATCATATCTTGAACCATACAAGAAAACCTCTTTCAGAGTTATCCAGTGGTCGCACCTTGTACACGGTCAATGGTTTTCAAGCAGCCGTCAATTGCATTGCGTGTAACACTCTATTGAGACTTAAATCCTTTGCTCTCGAGATGCTATCCGTCTTGTGTAATTCAATTCGAGGATTTGTCATGATTTAATTTAACCGTTTTCCCATTGCCAGCGATATTTTCTAACTGGAGGTTTAATTCGGTTTGCACTCACCTCTATTGATTACAGGATTCCCCAAATCTTAGTTTTAATCTTGGTGTGGATCTGGTTGCGCGGCTAATTTATCGGCGAGATTACTTTGAGTTGAGAATCACTTTTCTTCACAAATGTAATAAAAGTTGTAATCAATGAGGCGGTTGAATAATGAACTGACAGGTCTGCACATCTTTGCTCTAGATATACAGTTACGTTAATTGGATAGCTTTGTTTTATTATATCGTTATTAAAACATTAATACCTTCTGTCGATGGTCAGTATGTTTAGAGAGCAGTTATGCTGTTTTCACATATCATTGGAGTAAGATTTATTTATCACAATTTTGGAAACACTTTACATCTTGGTTGTGCTAATGCCAATTATTGTTGGAATACCCCGCCTTCAATTGGTTTGTCGTGGGAAGTATACTCGGTTCGGCTGTTGTGTCCGACAATAATCGCATATGCCGTTAAGTTACATCATAGCATGTCCTACAAGTCTAATCTCGTTTGGTTTATCAGCCGAAAAGTGCGATAACACGTGTGAAGGACTGTCCAGACAATGTCATGTGGCTGTAGTATCTAGAAAATTAATCGTATTCTTGCGAGAGTGTATATAGTGGACGAGACTAAGACAACTCTCGTACGCCAAGTCAGGCCATCGCGCATTAATTTCCGCCAATATTTGGGGCGACATTTGTCACAACTCAGAAAATAAATGAAGTGCAAAACAAGATGGCCCGGGTGTATCTTAGAGCCAATGTCTCAACGTAGGAAGTAGAATCGATTATATTTTAGATTGTCTAGAAAATATTGGAATGATATCCCACGTGTATACCATCAAAATAGATGCTTCGACTTAAGTCATTGTCAGCTTGCGCTAATGATTGAGTGGCTGACTGTGTGTGTGTGTGGAGGTTACGACTCTCCTAGCGGTCATGATTAAATTGATTGTTGGTCTCAGTCCTGTATTGTCAAATAAATTATTATCCCGTACTTAATATTGACAACAACACTTATTTTCACATACCAAACAATCTAAATTGCATTTTAAGTTTGTACTAAACAAACAAATGGGTTTTTTATCCTTTATTTTCAGCTAAAAAGTATTGTTTCATAGTTGTTTTCTCACACGTTTAATGTAATAATTTTATAAAGACATGTGTTAATGACCATCTATTGTAAATCTCAAATTACTTTTCAGTTTTCAAAGAAATGATAATGGTTGTAATGAGTACCGATATAAATCCCTTGCTAGTGACTATTTATTAACCCGTAAATGCCGCTAAAAAAGATATTTCAACAACGATGCGGATTGCTTAAAATATCGCGACCATAAAAACTGTTAAGACATGTTTTTTAAACTTGTCGTAGAATCTATATACAACATTATTGTTGCATAATAGCGGTCATCTAACCAGCATTTAGAAGTTTTCGTCATACATTCTCTTGATGATATCTAGGACGGCTTATACTAAGGTTGGTTTAAAACCGGGCACTGATTAACATGGGCGAAAGCATTTGCTATGTTAGGCATACTATACCGGTCGTGGTGACTATACTTTCACCACTGGGTGTCATTGTGTGCAGAAGATGTTTGAAGATTGTTATAAGGTGCCGACTTAAGCATTCAGCAAGAATGACATAACATGTAGGTTTCTTTTATTTATTTTGAACGCCGTGGTCAAGTTATGCCAAACCATCTGAATTGTGTCTGCGTCCATATATGGTGGTCGAAACACAGAATGCTCTAGATAAAGACACTTGTCACACCCAGTCTAAGCTACCAAGGCCAAAACTCGGATATTTTCAAATCTTAGGTCTGTTCAGAGAAAAGGTTTGATGATAATATCTCAAAAATGGTATACAGGTTTGATTTATTTACTGAATGTAAAGTAGGATAAGTGTGGCCTCACGTGGATAGAGAATTGTTTTTCTCGCACAGGAACGCAAGACAACTTTCTCTTAATGACACGAATCTACTATCATCTCCCTTGAGGATATGATCAATTTGGTTAACAGTACCTGTAAGTCCTTTCTTTGAGAGAAGTATATGGCTGAAAACAATTAGGTCATTTACTGAAGTCAATCTGTAGCTCTGGAATTGGCAATGCAACAAGTTCACATTTCTGTTATATTAGCACTTTAGAATAATGTTTCAGAGTCCGCAATCACATTATCTTAATGTTAACCTTGTACGAAAAAGATCGTTATAAACCAGTTGTCTTAAATCTTTAAACGTAGGTTTACCAAATTGTGTTGTTTTGTTTTTTTTGTTTTTTTTTTTGCTGCTGTTTTGCATCATCCGAACACATGGCATCTCTTTATATAGACCATACATCCCTGTCTTAACTTTGGCTTGCGAAGATGGCTGTTTTACTGCCAATACGTGAAACATTTCCCACCGACTGACTGAGAAAGGAGTTTTTTAAAAACACGATAGTTGGCCTTTTTAAGTCTTTAATTGCAACTTTACACAGTTTATATTGCCTTTGCAATTCAAGGCACCCCAAACCATAACACTACCGCCCCCAAAACGGTCCACTTCCTGCACACATCACTGGGCGCCATTGAAGTCAAGAGTGGTTCCCTCCCCGAGCTTGGCTGGCAGTGAAATGAGGGAAATAGCCAATACCAATAAACAATCAAACTATTATGAATGATAACTATATACCAGGGTGGACAGATAGAAAAGTACACGCAATTTTAAATTAAACATTGTAAGAGTAGGACATTAAACAAACACACGCTTACACTGAATAGAGAATGTCTTAGAATATATACTTTTTTTTCATCCCGGTTTTCAATCGTATAGAATCAATGAACCCTTTTAGTGGACAATACGTCGTCATATATAGCTGAAATACCATTGCGTACGACGTTGAACCCTAATCAAACAAACAAACTTATTTTCAAGAAACTATTGCCCATAAGATAACTTCGGCGATGACTGGACATTTCCCTTTTGGAGTTTTCACGAAACTCCGGTAATTTTATACGAATATGTCAATATGACTTGGAGCTTGTTCTAGTACAGTCTAGTCTATTCTTGCTCAAATATTGGACATGTATACAGTGCTTAAGGGTAGAATTATTACGGGTCAATCCATCTCTCAGGGCTCTGACCAGACCTTTATTGGTCAACTCGGTTTCGATGAACCCAGTAAAGAGGTAGATTGCTTTTCTGACATTTAATCATGCTCTAAATTGGCTACTTAGCGGAGGAACGTTCGTAACCAAATATTAATATAGTGGACAGATATTAAGAATCGATATGGAGGATCCGCGATACTGAAATATGAGAAAGTGGGTTTGATAGAATAGGTGATGAAGTTTACGGTTTCAATTTGTAGACTAGTAGGTCTATTTGTGTTTGATTTGCGTTGAAGATTCAAACCTTAGTTTATTTTACTTATATTCCGGTACATTTCTCGCGAATTTTCGTATTGTTCCATGAAAAGTCAGAGGAAAGACACAAACAAAACCGACCGTCTACATTTCACCAGCATTTCTAGGAATATTGATGTTCAATTGATTCCACTTCAGTTGCCCTCCCAGCTACGTATAGTTTTGGGAAATAACACTGCTTTACTTGTTCGAAAACGAATGTTTTCAGATAGACTGTGAACTGAAATGAAGAAATCGGAATCAGATCTCATGTAGATTAAATGCTGTGATCTAGTGTGATTATCTCAATTGTGATACAAGAGATTTAAGCGGATGCAAATTACGACCAAATGAATGTTGATTTTGCAGGAGATGGCTACATAGAAAAATGATGAAATGAGAGTTAAGGATGTGTTCTTAATATATCTACATAAAAATAGCTGTGTCATTGTTAACTATAAGATCCAGCACAGAAACTTCCTGACAGCTCGCCGCTTCTCGAAAATATCGTTTTGTTGGTCACAGACAGAAGATCGTGCGAAGGGAGGTAATCAGTATTTCACGGTTTTTCGCAAAGGATATACACTCTTTGACAAATATGGCTAAAATGGAACCATTTGAGGTTCTTAAGTCAAGTCTCTGGTGGACTTTTTATGGTTCTGTATGGAACCCTCCCAGCAACTGTCCTAGTGGTTACCCCTTTCTTATTATATCAAAGAACGTAATGGTTCCTTATAGAACCATGGTCTTTTCTAAAGATCCCTCAAAAGAACCATTATTTCCAAGAGTGTAGCCACGGCCCCCCCAACAAATTTGAATAAACCGAAATGTTAGCGTTTTTAATCTTGCCAACTCTCTGTAAAATTTTTGTTGGGAGAAAATCTGCATTATGCCGTTACTTTAATAGTTTTTTATTTTATTACAGCAAACAGCTTGGTAACTGATGAAAATTGAAAAAAAAATTATTTCCGAAGAATATTTTCAAAGTTGAGCGGTGTCTCTTGACAATGATAATACAGCTAAATGACCCCCATCATTGAGTGGATTTCAGCAAAGAGCACAATTGTGGCATGATGATAATTAGAACAGCTGTTTCCAATTGTTTCAAAACAAACATGAATCATTCCAAATGCAGCAAAGTGGTACTTTTTTATCATACCTTGAGCATTACAAGAAAACATCATTTAAAGTTACCCAGTGATCGCTCCTTGAACACCGTCAATGGTTTTGTAGCAGCCGCATGGTATTGCGTGTGACCCTATATTAATACTTTAAGGCTTTGCTCTCGGGATTCAATTCGAGGATTTGTTATGATTTAATTCAACAGTTTTATCCACGGCGAGCGTTATTTGCTAACTGGAGGTTTTATTCGGTTTGCATCCACCTCTATTGATTACAAGAAGCCTAAAATCTTAGTTTTAATCTTGATCTGGCTCTTGTTATCAGGCTAGTATATTGGCGAGATTAATTCAAACTGGAAACAAGTTTTCACAAATCTAATAAAAGTTTTAATCATTAAGACGGCTGAAAAATAAACTAGCTATGTTTGGCACAGCACATGTAGATTTAGTGTCCGGGAATACTCTAACTAAAGACACATGTCACACCCAGCCTAGGTTCTCGAAAGAGCAACACTCATATATAAGTCGTAGGCCTGTTGGATGAAACATTTCGTGTTAATGGCTTAAGAAAGGTACACATGTATGATTAGTTTTGTTGAATGTAAAGAAGGATAAGTGTGTCCCCACAGGGACAGAGAATTGTTTTTCTCGCACAGGAGTGGACGACAACTTTCTCTTAATGACACGAATCTGCTATCATATCCCTTGAGGATATGTTCACTTTAGTTTAATGCTTGTAAATCCATCCTTGAGAAGAATATATGGTTGCAAATAATTAGGTCGACATGCACTGAAGTCAATTTTTCGTGCTGTAGTTAAATGATAAACGTTCTCTTTGTGGTGGCTATATAAATAAGTACGTTTAAATAATATTCGCATATTTTAGGATAAAAGTTAAAAGATTGATATCTATTGATAAAAGATGTATCAATATATAAAACGAAAACAAACGTCATAACCTCATTGCCATACAGTCAGTTTTTATTTGTCTTTTTAAATGCCTTAACTAACTTACGTGATTGCATTTAAGATGTATTGTGTGTGTTATTATTCATGTTGTCAAAGCCAGTTTTCGGAAAACGTGTAACCAGCTGTAGATGTCGATAAGTCTTTTCTTCAACACCTGCGACAAAGATGCCCTTGAACTAAATTGGAATCAGTCGAGGAATGAAACATTAAAGTATACGCCTTAATTGACAGTTATTAATTTTGTAAACGTAATTTTCATCAGAGAGTATGGTTCTTTGCAAACAAATTGTGTCCGGTCCCTGAATATCCAGCTTTGTTTTCCCAAACCATTATCCCAGAAGTAGTTTTATATCATTACTTTTGCTGGTGTAACCAGCTGTAGATGTCGATAAGTCTTTTCTTCAACACCTGCGACAAAGATGCCCTTGAACTAAATTGGAATC
>JAQQZZ010114407.1:0-15105 GCA_030265115.1 Mopalia vespertina | reverse complement strand
GATTAAAACCGGAAGCGGGCTTACCTCCATGCCTTACATACAGCCCGCTTGGTCATAAACCTACTACCATTTTGAATTTCTAAATGTAGTGATATTCGCTAAAACGGCGTAAATTACAGCTGTTTAAATACACCGGGACTATGCTTTGATATCATTCAGCTGTAGATTAATTCAGTTCCCTTTTGAAAGATACCAGTCACCCCAATCAACCAACAAACAAATTATAAAGATATTAACAAGTTTTATTATTTTTAAATGAATAAAATTGTTCAATTTTATGTTGACCTACATAACACATTTTAAAATTTTAATGCACCATGGCTTTTTGTAAAAGTAGAGCCCCTTCGTCTCTTCTTTGTAAGACAGTACTGGTGCGGGTTTATCCCAAAGTTCACAGTCTGCGTTAAAAAGCGAGATGGTACTTGATGGTTACAAAGTGCATATGACTGTCATCTGTATAAACCTCCGTTAAAGGGTAAGACCACTGATTTTCGACTTAAACTTATTATTTTTATTGCATATTTTCAAAGACAACTATCTGTATTGCACTTGCAACCGAGTAAGCATAGCCTTTAAGTAGTTAATTTAACAGGCGGGACTGACGTCATTGTTCGAAAACACGATCGGTCTGCAGTGTGTCCGTTTGCTAATTGAGGCACTGGAAGGCATCTGAAGCAACACGGCGTATACACAACCTTGGTCATCCAAGCGCAATGTTAATCCGTTGTATGTCTATCAAAATAGATCTTTGACATGCAGTTTTAAAAAATCCGGTTTTTAGTACCAGGTTGATATGATTGTACAAGCGGTTATTTGTTGCTGTTGTTTCGCTTGGGGGCGGAACCCTAACTTTCGGTTTTAGATGGAAGCATCCACCAGTGATACAATAGGGAGACAGCCACGACTATAGTTGATATAACTACTGTGCTTTCGAACAATGACGTCAGTTTGGTTTTTAAAATTAAATAATTAACAGCTATGCTAAGTGCAATACAGATGGTTGTCTTTGAAAATCAGTGGTCGTTCCCTTTAAGTCTGTCAACTCGAAGTCAGCTGTGTACTTCTGTTAACTCTGCCTACCATCTCTCGGACAGCTTTATACCACTGTCAACTCTGTAAATCTGTCAATTCAATATCTCTATCTACTTTTGGACAGCTCTGTACCGTTATAATCCCGAAGAAGCTAAGTACCATTTTAGAATAGACGAAACAATCACATGACCGGTGTGTGAATGCTGTCGCGAGACCAGTCAACTGTTACCTGACGTTATGACAGGATAAAATATTTAAAAAATATACTCATTGATTGGTGATAATTTAAATGGTTATATGTTTCCTCAATCCGGTTTAATAACTTATATGAACGGACAGGTATAAGAATTCATAATTTCTTACACCGAGCGATTTTATTCTTTAAGCAGCAACTGAATGTAAACTGTGCGGTAAACGCATGTGCAGTGGGTAGCCTCTTCCAATTTTGGCTACTTTCTAGCACTCTATCCGAGCGTATAATGGCTTTGCAGTTCCGACGTGCAGTAAAGTAGTATAGGACAGGCAAACATACAAACAAACCTATGAATATGTCAAAGGTCTATGAGTTCAGTCAGTCCGGCATTTTTAAAATGGTATAGTATCGATCAAATACTGATAAATCTCCACTGAGGAAATGTCGTGCTGCCAAAAAAAAGTATAACGTCATCGTAAAGTGTGCCGATGCTGGTTTAGTGACGGTGTATAACGGCTCCTATCAGCACATTTTTAGTGTACTAACCGTAAACATACCAAGTACCTCACCGCTACCGAAATCAGCCATACACTAGTCCTCAGTCACAAGTAGCACAGAACGGTTTGACCGAACGTTGTTAACTATCTACAATTTGAAGTCTGTTTGTACTAACTGGCTAAACGAGAGACAAAAGATAAGCTACATTGGTTAAATTGCATCTCATTATGATTAAAATTCTTTATAAACCAACGGTCGGCAATTAAAACCGAGTACTAATTAACACACGTGAAGGACAGGTGGTTATTTGATATGGAGGTGCGGTTGGTGAGGGTGGTTGAGTCGGGTGGGGTGGAGGGGGTGTCAGAGATGTGTCAATTTTGGAAATGGTGGATTTTCTTTGAAACTGTAGTGAATGTCCTCTGGTTAACATCTTGTTAAAATCACCATTAGAGGGCACTGGTATATATGGTATATATCTGTAGCTCAGCTAGGCGACTAGAACGCTAGCCCTTCTAGCCGACCCGAGTTTAAATCCCGGTGGAGGGAAGCAAATTTTTCTTTTTTTAAATTAATAATATAAAAAAGGGCGTTTTATTTAATTACGAATTAAGCATGCTTAATGAATGTTGGTTGTTATGTGATATTGTATAAATCCGCCAATTGATTTGGTGCAAGTTTTCCGGCGGTGAACTCTAATTCAAGTAAAATCATTGTTTCCATTCACCTCCGAGATATCTGTTCGGATACGGAAAAAATCGAATGATGTTCCGATTTGGCTTCCCGAAATGCTGATCGCTTGTTATAACACATTTCACGAGTAAGCGGATCCTGATGGCAATTACGCGAAATTCAATTTGGCTTTATTGCATCAGAGGCGGCATGATTATATAATTTATCTGTGCTCCATTGCTAGTTAAACTGTATTTGACATAATTGGATAATTTTCTAAGCGGCATTTAAAGGTGATTGATCAGCTTGCAGTAATGAACGGCTAAATCTGTTACTTTCAATATTAACTTGAAATTATCAGAAAGGAACTGAAATTAACTGTCCACCACCTGTAATTGAAAACGATCTCCGTGGCGGAATTGAGACGTTGTAGCAAACCAGTGGAGAATTTGTTATTAATGTGGTTGGGGACAGTTCGCAAGATCCTGTCGGTAAAACTGTTAAAGAGTAAAACGGTAGGCATGATTAAGATTTCAATCCATTTGTGCTCGCACCTATTTATAGTTCAGTTTACACATCAAATATATTTTTTCAGCTTCATGTATTAAATGCTTCTTTTTTTGTGCTATACATTATTACAAAAATATGGCTCTAATGTAACCCCTGTAGGTTATTCAGTCATGGCTCAGGTGAAACCTTTTTGGTTCTGTATGGAGCATTCCCAGCAACTGTTCCAAGTATTTATCCCATTCTTTTTATACCTTGTCGGAATGGTTCCATGTAGAACCACCCTGGTTCCATATAGAGCCATACATTATTTCTAAGAGTGTAGGGTTATTGGACTTCTGCGTGTTTTGCGGTTGTGGTCCTTTAATCAAATGTTGCTATTCATTGGCCATTAATCGCAATCGATTAATATGTCCGAGGAAACTAAGTATAATGACATTAAAGATATGTCGTAGGCCGTAAATTAAAAACAGCTACCAAAGTTCTCATATAGCACATTTAAAGTGACAATCCCGAACGATAAATATTTACTTAGTGGTATATTTTTATGTTGCTTGTTAGTTTGTTGTTTGATTTTTCTTTACGTCTCGCTGATTTCTTATTTGTTGTTGTATTCGTAATGTAGAGGTGTAGGCCTACATATTAAAAGTTCACGGCGGTACATACGCTTCAAATAGGTCCAACCAGCGTTACAAATTGCTATATGGTTTAGAAACAGGTTCAATAATCCATTAAACATATCATGTCTAACAGTTGAGCAATTTACACATAGATGTTGACTACCTTACATGCCGGTAAAGGAAAAACGCCTTTCATGGTCATTAAAATGAAACAATACATTTCACATCAAGATACCTTGATTAATAAAGGATTCTGACTTTATGCCAATTAACAAGTTCAGCTCGATATTTAGTGACAATTATAAAATTATTCAAATTGACGTGTGTCATCAGGCTATGGCTTCTGTGCAGCTTTCCAGATAAATAAAAGTCATGCAGTTGTTTGACGCAAAACATTTATAAGTCCATCCGTTATCCAGAGTTAGTTGTTTTTTCCCTTTTAACCATTTCTGTTTTTATATCTTGTGGAGCGGTGTTTACATCGGTCATGCATGCCTGTTTGCCAATCAAATTTCCTTTCCTTGCGGAAATAAATACTGTTAAAACCAATGTGTCGGAGTATCGTTGGTTTGCTGCAACGAAAACATCAACACAAACTTCTTTGGTCTCTTTATAGTTTAATCTTTATCTGTCTATCTCTTTAATCAAATGTAATAAAATAATGGCAGCAATATTACCACCGTATGTACCTTATTTTTTTGTATCTGTCTATCTCTTTATTCAAATGAAATTAAAAAAATGGCAAGAAAATTAACACAATAAGTACCAACACTCTTAGAAAAATAAGGCTCTAATGGAACACTTTACGGTTCTGCAGTCATGGTTCTGGTGGAACCCTTTTTAGTTCTGCATGGAACCCTCACAGCAACTGTTTCAAGTATTTCTCCCTTTCTTCTTATATCAAAGAATCGATTGTGTCGCCATGGTTCCATATAAAACCATCCCGGTGCCATATAGAACCATCCTCTTATTTTAAGAACCCTTACAGAACTATTATTGTTGTATTTCTATATAACTGCTAGTAATCACGTAATTGAACACTCATTGTAGGTGATAATTGTAATACTAAATTGTGGACATAGTTGTTTAATCAGTGAAGTCGTCGATCGCGTGGGAAACTGAAGTACGCCATTCTTCCTAATCGTTGACCTAGTCTGGCTGAGTCTAAGCCGGTTTTTATGAAGGGTACTTGACAATAAACTCCGTTAATTCTACTTGTAAACAGCCGTGATGTTTGTCAATACTTGCCGATTATTGTCAAGACATTTGATACTCTAGTGCGTCACAAAAACACGGACATTTCTGTCTTACTTATAGAGGTAATGGTGAACGGAACAGTTTTACTATATCTCTACACTGGATTACATTCCACTGAAACTCACAGTTCAACTACTTAAAGGTATGGCTTTCTGTTTGTTCCGCGACACTGTATAGAGATAAGTATGTTAGTAAGTCTAATAGTTGGGGCAAATTCCCTTAATATGTATTGGGCCTTCAAATTTAATTGTGGGTAAAACTAGTGCGAAGGCATTATAGCGTTAAAGATTTAATCTCGTTTTTAATTGAATCAATCAGACCAAAAGTGGTCTAACTACAAAGTTGATCTTTTCCTTAAACAATGACTCAAAGACCATAAGATATTAGATTGCAATATATTACCTCTTTCTTTCATCTATTTGATTGTTTTGATTCTGATTTCTCTTTGTAAAAAACTTGTTTACCTTTAAGCTGCACATCTACAAGTTCAAATCATAAAATATCGAGTTAGATCTTTATTGTCCCGAATGACTCAATACATGTTGATATATAGTAACTTTACTAATTGTATACCTTCATGTGAGTAGGCAAATAGCACACTGAGTTTGAACAATTCATTTAATTGAACCATGCGTCAAGTGCTTAATAGAAGATGACTTTCAGACCTTTATATGTCCGGTGAAATCGAAGGATTGGCTCTTGTAACAGATTTGTTTGTCGGATTGTATACACCTGTTTTATTACTCATTTACGTGTCATTCAAGGGCTTCTACCCGGATTATGCGGCTTAAGTTAATCCCTTCAGCAAATACAGTCTTATCCACAAATTGTGTTGGTGAGGTCCGCTTTCGAGCATACAAGCACGTTAACAATGTAGATATTTTTGATGCCTCGGAACATTTTGTAACCATCATGTATCATCGAGCTCATTAACTCGAACTGACTCTGGAATCAACATGCGCCGGTATGTTCGTTTCTCATCTATTTCACACTTGTTGAACAGTCGTATTCTCGCGAGAGTTTCGATAGTGGAAGAGACTCTAGTACGCCATTTTAGGCCATCGCGCAATAATTTCCGATAATATTTGGCGCAAAGTTTGCAACAGATCAGCAAAGAAAATAATTGCAAAACAAGATGACCCGGATGTACCTTAGAGTCAATGTCTCGACGTAGAAAGTAGAATCGATTATATTTTATAATGGCTTGCGGAAAAGTAAAAATACATGACTATGTGTAAACGTATCAAGTGGGTAAACATTTATCAGACTTCTCACAAAATAAGTTAATCTTTTACATAGTGAATAGAACCATTGCTTAACGTAAAGTTATTAAGTGTAAAGTTTAAATACTAAGATAGTATTTGAAGGCACTTGACGCATGGTGCATATTGCATGAATCTTAGTATTTAAATCTTATCTCTTTATAGAACGAAAGCTTAAAGAACTCCCGCAGCAAATTTCCGTTCATTTTCTGGGAAAAAATTAATGTTTGTGTAAACATTGTGCCTTCCTGATAACTCCAGACACAATCAAATTTCACAGAATCACAATTGTGATATTTTTGCCCACAAAGCTATGATTGAGATGAAGCTTTTAGTTGTAACAGCACCTACATACAAAAAGGTACGGGATACAGTATTGATCAGCTAGATTCACCTCCAAATCCTCAACAGTCCTTAGGATTACGGATGATTAGATGGGGATTCTAGCTGCCCGGTGCTGTAAGGTTAATCTACAGATCAATATATTTGTAGAAAGGGATCAGGAATTAGCTTAACTGGGCCCGGTACTACCGTTTTCGTTCAACAAAAACATAGTTTTTTTTTTTTGGTTTTTTTTTTAACCAAATGGTGTAGGATGTGAATAAGCACGACAGTATTGAACAATTTTAACATTTAACATTTTCCGACATCCAGTTGACAGTCAATTTCTACACCCAAATCTCATCTGTCTGTGTTTTGTCCCGTTTTGTTTGCAGTAATTTCAGTGGAAGAGATACCCTTATACGGCGTCCAATAGTATTTAAACAGAGAAACATGACATGTAATTTGACAAATGCTTTTATCCCAAATCTGCATGGCCCTCAGGCTAAGGGAAGTTTGTTTGAAGTGTAGCAATGCTGTCTTTACTTAGCACTGGAGGAAAATTAACTTTCACGCATGATGGAAACGTTTCACATCTTGGCTGTGTTAGTGTCAATTGTTGTTGGAATACACCACCGCCATCTAAGGGAAATAACCGTATAAGCACGGCGTAAACACCAATTAATCAATCAACCCTATATATATCACACAGTAAAGTGTTTCCTAGTTCCCTGACGACACATTAGGAATTGTTTGTTTAATATGGGTTTAATGTCATATTTAAGGCTATTTCACTTATTTGAGACGAAGTACAATAAGTTTAATACGTCTTGTCAATGTGTTACATCTAAGTTGGCTATAGCCGATAGCGGGTAGTTGGAGGGAGCTTCCTGTTGCCCTGGTGCTCTCAGAGCTAAGGGGAACAGGAAGCCGATCTGTTTGTGTCTGTATTGCGTCCTGTCGTTGTCCTGTATTTGTCCCGTCTTCTCTGTTTGTTGTCAGTGGTTTCGAGGGTGGTTTCCTTCGCCCATTGGACTGGCTCGCAGTCATGTGAGTGAAATTACCTTAAGTACGGCGTTAAACCCCAATCAAATATACAAACAAATAATTTATAACCGATTTATTTGATTAAAACCGTCGCATTCTTTTATTCTTAAATAAAAACATTGGTCCATTTTATTTTTACCCACATTACAAATTCGCAATTCGGAAGCATCTGGAATTGCCTGCAACTGTTCCCAAGAGTAGAGCGCCGTCATGTGACGTCCTAAAGTCCTATCCCGAAGTTAATATCTGCGTTGAAAAGCTTGATGGTTACAAAATGTAACCGGTAACCTGTTGGTTTATTGATTTCCGCTTATAAATCTATACGCACCCAAAATATGACTAATTTGCACTTTAAACAGTGGTTGAAAAAGACTAGTTTATAACAAAAAGTGTAGATATGCACACGTCAACTTGTTTAGTTTTTTTCTTCACTAAATATTCACCCCAGTTGTACAGACCATCTAAGCGACAATGAGAATGTATTCACGTGTATATCTACCTATATATCTATACAAATGTAATATTTTTCTGTTACTTTCATCTCATAGCTTGGTCATCGAGACTAAATTAAATGGGTTATGTGCGTAGCAACATAGGTATTCTTCGCTCTATTCTAGATACTGAGTCGTGCCTGAAAAATCTCATAATTGATCAACTAAAGAGATGTGGCTGCGTTGTTGGCTATATAGCTCTAAACATATGCTGAGTTCAACTGCGGTGTCGCTCCTCTACAATTTCAATCTACATTCGATGTCCTTTAAACACAGTGAGATAATATGGAACACAGTAATTTGGTAAGTTCAATATACATGTAACTGCCTATAGAGCATGGACAGACAACTGGAACGTGTTATTCAGCCAGAACGTTCCCAGGGCAACACTCTGTCCTTTACCAGTTGATATAATGCTTGAAAATTTGTTAGCACATAAAATAGGCAGCTATCAAAAATGTAACTAAATACAGACAAAAATAATTACATATTTGGAACAGCGCTATTTTGCAAATGTTAGACATATCGCTTCGCCATGCACAGGTAAGTTACAGTTAAATTCAGATAAATCAAATCCGTGTGACAATCTGTTGTAATGTAGTAATTTGGGATGACAATCACACAAAAGTTGTATTCCCTACTGCAATGATTTATCGACTCCCATTGTTCAATGCGGACAATTTGGGTGCTAGCTTCCTGATGCCCTCCTTTCTGCGCCAACGGGCAACAGGAAGATGGTCTGTTTATTGAAGTTTTTGCTATTCGTTTTATGATTTTTCTGTCTTTGACTTTGTTACCAGTGACATCGAGGGTCAAAGGGTTTTTTTGTCATCCATTGGGATGACACGCTGTACTGTGAGTGAAATAACCTTACGTACGGTGGTAAACCTCAACCAAACAAATAAGTGTTCAATAATTAATCCTTCGTATGAATTGTGCATATACGCATACGAAGTTAAAGGATATTTGATCTAACAAGTATATTCCTTGGAATACTAGCCGATTTGAGTATGTTGTTGATTTATAGAACTCTCGTGGACATGTACGTTAGCCACTTTAACAGGCGTGTTAACATTAACTATTTCTAAATATCGGCATCAACGTAATTTAAGATTGAGTGGAAGAATTCTATCCGATGTCCGATGTATAGATGGCGACTTTAAGAGTAGTCATAGTTTGTAAATGTTTGCTCAAAGTATGACTAAAATTCAAATGTGCATGAATCCGTTTACAAATGAATTAGATACATATAAGCGCTTCTGGTGCTAAAGAATATGTTTTGTCTAATACGATTGAGCAGATTATACATTTAAGCTGATTGCGTTTTACTCCCACAGTTCCTGATCCAGGTCAAAGTTTTGGGGCACCTATATCATTTACCATGTTTAGTATTTAAGAAAATATAGCCTTTGGATTTGAATTTTTGTTATTACAAGTGAATCTGATGAAAGTGATCATTAATATGAACAAATAGAATGAACAGTTTGTTCGCATTTGCTTATTGTTTTTTAACATTTTGTGAAATTACAGCTAAATATGCATCATTTTTATGGAAGTCTGTGTATAGTTGCAAGATATAAGGTTATTTCACGTTAAGAAACAGATGTGAGGGATTGAGGGTTTTGGTTGCCAAACTGGGGGCGCCCAAACCGCCTGACTCTAGGTTAGTTGTTGGTGTCGAGACCACAATCACATGAAGATAATAACGGTTACACATGCCTCTCTGTGGACTGCATGGTTTACAATAATCAGCTTATCGCCCATGGCAATCTTGCCGCTTTTTTTAACTTGTAGACATGTTGTTTATTTACGCAATTAACCATTTTGTCGCTCTGTTGGACCCATACCGGCAATACCCAACTTCGAAAGTTGTTTTCCTACAAAACGTTTAATATGCTTGAACACGAAATATCGTAAAAATAAAAGAAATTGTCGCCGAAACACAACATTTTCGAGACAGCTTTTTAACTTGTAGACACGTTGTTTATTTACACAACTAACCATGCCCAGTGCCGGTAATATCCAACTTCGAAAGTTGTTTTCCTACAAAACGTTTAATATGCTTGAAGACGAAAAATCGTAAAAATAGAAGAAATCATAGGTTGTAAGTTGATAGAGCACAGTTTGTCGCTATAGTAAACCCAAGGCTCAGACAAGTGGTAATATAAAGACGACTCAAGTACTTGGAAGTAATGTATTTCCAAAGACAGGGGTAAAAGGTTTGTAATGAGACCGTCTGTTCAATAAAATAAATGTTATTCTGTTCCATTCCACAAACATTTGACTATAAAAATAATGGGTTTGTCAACGCCCTTGGTCGTTGAAATTATCGACACATCAACCCAAGTTTCATACGTGAAGCACTAAAGCTCTGGTCCATTAAGGACAATAAAACCATGGAAGGTTGAATCTGGGATTACAATATATACAGGGATATGTAACAGCAGGCTTTTACCTTGAATTGCCGATGAAATCACGAACTCTATCGCGGAGCGCGGGAACTGGCGAGATGCTCAACCGGTTTGCAAGCAAAGAAGACAGTGTGTTGAACGAAAATTGCTTCATTTCATTCTTTAATATTTCCATTTTACAACTGCTTTCCGAAATAAAAAGACTTAAGTACATATAAACGACTATCTTTAATTCCGTAGAAAGTATTATTATAGCTCGGAGAAAGTTCATTTGGGTCAAAAACGATCTAATGTTGGACTAGAAAAACCTTGTATTCGCACATAAAAAACGGGGGCCGATTGAAGGAAGAGAAGGCGATCGGGACTCTTTTGATGTCTCAAACCGTTACGGTAGTTTTTCATTCACCCCCTTGTCAGCCGTGTAAATCCGTCAGAGATGTTAATGTTCGTCTAATTGCATTCAAAATTCAGATAAATTAATATTTCGATAACTTGTTTAGACTGCAAAAACTGCGAAAATCAAGCAAATAGTATATTTTAAAATATTTGGTTTATTATTGACCAAGTCATTGGGGGCGTGAATGGATTCAATTATACTTGTTTTTCCGCTGACATATCAATAGAGCAGAAGGAAATGCTCGTTGTTATATATTCACATTCTGTATTTGTCAAATATTTATATGTTTGGCGGACCTTTAAAACAACCAAAAAAATCGTGAAGGAGGGAGAATCTCATGAGCTATCTATCGCCATAGTAATGCACATGCGCAAGCTCATCAGTTTTTCCGGATTCTTTACGGAAATGGGCGAATGAGAACAATACCGAGTACTAGTCCTGATATAACTGAGAATAATTCATATGCATATATATAGCCTAACTGGCCCGGAAGTTTCATTGCGTCACTCTCAGACGAGTCTACTTTCAAATTGAGGCGGTCACAACTGTCTGCTGTTGGGTAGATTTTGCTACACAAGTGTATATTTATCCCGATTTTTGTTGAAACATTGAAACATTTGTTCGGATTACAATAAAAGACGATGCAAACGAAAGCATATACGCTATTGCTTACTGTGGGGGTTGTATTTTGGAAATATATGTGATTTCAAGGACACAGGAGCTGCAAATAGACTTGTGAGTACCAAATTATTGATAGCACCGTCATAACTGAGAATTGCCGTTAGGCTATATATGCATATGAATTCTCAGTTATATCAGGACTAAGTTACGTCATTGATTACACTGCACTGACCTGTCAGTGTAACATTGACTGTAAGCCCCCCCTCTTGAATAAAATCTTGGACAAGAAAAATAAAATTTGGCGCAAGAAAAATAAAAGTTATTTTATATAAAAACTAATCGTTGTCTGTGATATAATTATTAAATCTTGTACAATGTTTTAAAACATGAATTGTTGTATTGTTATTGTAAACACAAAGTATACAATTTGGAGTAAAATTTATGAATTCATTAACAATTGTTTATAATATGTAATGTTTTATTGGAAGAGTGAACACAAAGTTTCCATTTTGGAGTAAAATTTATAAATCTTGAATTTTTTCTGCTTTGGCGTGCCATACCCCTGACATCAAACGTTACACCGACAACCATCGAAAATAATCATGTTTCCCGTATAATGACAGGTCATTAAAACGTAGCGATTGTTTAGCAAACACATTTAAACTATAATCATGTTATACTGTAAGTTTTTTTAAAGCTAGAAAACAAATTTTGATGTTGAAATTCATGAAATTCTCTTTCACATATGTAAACTTCTGCTTCACATATTTAAACGTCTTTGTCACATATGTAAAATTGATTTTTACATATGTTGAAAATCATTTTTGAACGTATGTTTATTTCTTTTTCACATATATATGTGAAATAAAGTTATTTATTTTACATATGTTGAAAATAATTTCACTTATGCGAAATACTATTCAACATATATTAAAAAGAATTCACCAGATGTGGAATGAAAATAGGAGTGAAAAAATGGCTTGATATATCATTAAGTTTTATTATCTTTTAACGGAACGAAACATCTTAAAACTCATCCGTAGAATTTAATACAAAAATATTGTTTTGTAGATCAACATTTCTATGATCACCACCATAATTCGCACAGAATCGTACAATTTCGAACGCCAGGTCTTCAATCACTGCACTTATAGCCCGTTCACATTTTATCCGGGCAATTTACTGTACTCACAGCGCATGCATGTTACAGAATTATCCAGTTCGTATTTGTTACTAATACGGTACTACATCCCTGACCAGAAATTATTGCCATAGATGGTAGAACTGACTAGCTAAAAGGTCAACACGTAAAGGCTTTTTTTGTTTTAAAAATATTCTCATAATCCCAGTCAAATACGCCTTTTCTATTTTTTTTAAGAACTCTTTTTTTTCTTCAGAGCCAAAGAGTAAAAGTTATGGTGTTTATCACCTTTTTGGTGCAATATGCAATGTCGGCCATATTTTTTGTGAAACCTAGTGAAAAACAAACATGACTATGGTATTAACAGAAAAAAACGAAGTTTGAAGTTAATATCTGAATTTGAGTGATGGCCATTTTGGTTCGCAGAATTAAATGAAATTTAACTGGAGGAAACTATTTTTCAAGTTTGAAATATGTCCATGAATTTGTTCTCAAACCTTGTATTCACAACATACATAAATATTGCTAAAGTATGCAATGTTTTATTGAACTTGGTGATATCCAAAGCAATTCATCATCTAATGAAGAAAGGAATACAAGTTTCAAGTTAATCCGTGAATTTGTTGTCCAATTATCATAATTACAGCACCAAGGTATAATATTGAAAAATTATGCAATGGTTGTCATATTGTTTTGCGTAATTTTGGTGAAATGCAATCCTATCCTTAGTCTCAAGCTATCATTTTCACAAAACATAGGAGTGAATATCGTAGAATCAATGCAATAGGGGCCATTTTGTTTTCGAGAATTTGCTGAAATGCAATCCCATCTGTTGTCTTTAAAACTCATCCCAGGTTTACCTAATAAAAGGATATAGAATTTATTCGATGGGGTTATTAAACCTGTAGTGAGCCAGGAAGTCTACTTCATTGAAGATTTGAGAGCTTATTTCAAATTCCAAAGGTAGTTAGCGCAGTTTAAACCCTGTAACTATCATGTTCACAAAGGTTTTTGACGGGACAGCCAATACCAATTCCAAGTCCCTCTCCATTACTCTAGTACTTAGTGAGGGACAATATTTGTGAGGTACAGGAATTCTTAAACATCTATCTAGTCATGGTCAGCTACTTTCACATAGATACCCACTATTAAGCTGTGACTGTTATATTAACTCTAACAAAAAAAGAAAGGACAACTTGGTCAGACAACATGAATTAAGTTTATGTTTTACACTGTTCATATGAGTAAAATAACCTTAAGTACCACATAAAAACTCAAGCAATTAATCAGCACAAAGCACAATGTATACTAGGGCTTATGACGAAGGAATTAGCCCTATACATTGTGCTTTGTCCGATGTATAGGGCTAATTCCTTCGTCATAGCCCTATCTCAACCTGTGGAGGTTGGAAATTGACCCGCCGCTATCATCAAGCTCTCAAAAGATATATCATGTGATTTTTCTCTGATTGTTTTTAGATACACCAAACAAGTACTAGTATTTATACCTACCCATAATATTTCTTTTCTGGCAGTTTTAAATTTTATTTTTAAAAAGGGACATATCTTAAACGTATCAACTAGGGTGAGAAATTCAAATAAAACTTTATTTAAAAGTCAGGGAGGAAAGTAAGAGTTAGATTATTGTGACTTTTGTCTCAAAAATAAATCGGAGAAAAATCAAATATATGTTTTAAAAGGCTCACTGGCGATAGCAGCGGACCAATTTCCATCCTCCACCTAGGGTTCAAATAGGCAGGACGAAGGGCTAAGATGAAAGAATTAGCCCTTTACATTGTGCTAGACCAAACATGGATAAAGGATGGGCTGTAAAATTTCTCGTGAAGTCGACATGGTTTTGCACATCCATGTCCATGGAAGGGACGATCGACCCTCCACTGAGTCCACCCCCACAGCAATATACAAATATGTAAAATTTATTTGATTCATTTCAACTGGCATACTCTTGTACCTAAACTGTGAATACTGTTGAAGGACACAAGGCCCCCTGTCCGTAGACCAATCGCCATTCACTTCCCATCTTCCAAACCGACGATAATCAACAAAACTTAACACCATGTCATTTTTCTCTGTAAAAAAGTTCAGATGGGCGTGTTTTGGCAATTCATCAAGCCTTGATAGAGAAAATTTTCCAGACATTCCGAATCGAAACAAAATATCTGCTTTTTTTGGTTTTGCTACAACAGCTTTCTTCGTGTTTTGGTCGTTCCATTCCGTCAGTGTCAACTTGACCTCTTTACCCCTTGACTGAGCGGAGATGCTGTACAGTTGTTCATCCCAATCAACATCTGGATTTTTCGTGCTTACAGCCGATTTCTTCACACAACCAGAAAATAAATACTCTCTTGCAACCGTGTTTACAAATCTACTGGCTAAATACAGCTCCGGACCTTCTGGCATCTTGTTTACATGGACTTCTGTCAGTATCACCGAATCGACTTTACACTTGAGCTGACCTAACAAGACGAACCAACTAACATTATTGTATACACTGACCTACTTAGAAGTTCCCGCGGAATAATCCACGTGCTTCCGGTTAATGGTTCTGAGAATCAAAACATAACTCGTACATTTCCCCCATTTTTTTTTGTCAAAAAAAAAAAAAGCCAGTTACT
>JAQQZZ010114374.1:0-15106 GCA_030265115.1 Mopalia vespertina | reverse complement strand
ACGCCCCTCCTTCATCTACCAAGAGTTTATAATTTTCACGTTATTTTAAGCAGGGTTGGGTCTCCCAGGGTTAAAGAGCAAAATAATACTCATATAATTTTCTAAATGAATATTAATTTTACAAGGAACTATTTTGAATAATTAAGCATTAGTTGGAGGGCGCTTCCTGTTGCCCTGTTGCTCTTAAGTGATTTCCTTCACCTTTTAGACTGGCACAATGTTATATGGGTATAAAATAACCTTAAGTGCAGCAAAACCCTGATCAAACAAACAAATTTGAACTAAATAAAAAATTACAATTCTCTACCAGTCTGTAAGGCTTCTGTATACCAAGTATTTCTCAAATAACATGCCCAAATGTGAAGTATACTGTTCCTAGGTGCCAAATTATACAAGGACATAATATTAATAGAATGTTTTAAAACAGCATTGTTCTGTTTAGGTAATTTTGATAAGAATGACTCACTGACTGATTGATTATACATCATACATGTATGTAATGTCATTACTTCAGAACATGGTAGCTTGTACATAGTGATGGATTACTGCGCTGGAGGTAAGCAACACTTGATGTAATATTTTTGATTAATAGTATACTATTAGTGTTATAGCTGTTCCTACATGTAGGTGTGGAACCGTTTGAAATTAATTGTTATAAAAAATTATCGTGTAAACTTCAGTGCCTTTTCAAAAATATGGAGGCTATCCAATTAAAGTCACCCTCTGTCGATGATAGTATGTTTTAAACTAAACCATATAGTCTATGCTTATCAACAGAGTGATGTTAATTTTCAAACACAGCAAAACACTTCATAGTTCATGGGTGTATTAGTGAGGCTATATGTATTACCTTTAGAGAACATCCTCGTCATATAAGTGAAATAGCCTTGTGCACTGCAGCACAGTGTTTAACAATTGATTAGTCTCATTGTTTGGGTTCACCTATTAATTTTAGACACTAACCATAATTACATGTTTGATTATAAATAATAATAATAATAATAACTTTATTTCAGACATGGATTCCATATACATATTAGTATTAGTATTGAAGACATCTTATCTTTTGTTTGAATAGTGAGTAATGATTTGTGTTTATTTCCACCTTTTCAGGTGACCTTTTTTCAAGAATAAGTGCTCAGCGTGGGATCCTCTTCAATGAAAACCAGGTTACAAGATTCTTTACATTCCTTTTGTTCACAGCTGTCTCGGTTGCCTGAAACAGTGGCTTTCAAATGTCCTCAGTGACATTGAGGGGGGGTTCTTTCTCTCATTGGACAGGCAACCTGCCACGTGAGAAAAATATTTTCAGTTGTGTCCACATCAACTTATCAAATTAAATTACCGCATAGATTTTGGAAGCTTGTAGATTATATGTTAGGTTTCCATGAAATGTGTCCTGAATATATGATTGAAATACCCATGAATCTTATGTTTAATGCTAGATACGGGAATATCCGCATTCTGTCATATGCTTGATATTTTTCATAGTTTGTATACTGCTATTATACATGTAGATGATCTTATTGTGATCTTTACCACACAGGTGCTTGATTGGTTAGTACAGATTTGTCTGGCTTTAAAACACATTCATGATAGAAAGATACTTCACAGAGATATCAAATCACAGGTAAGTTTATACAAATGCCATGGTGAGCTACTGAAGCGTTTTGACTTTTGGCTTTTCGAATGACAATTTGCTGACAGTTTAATTTGATTGGTATGAAACATGTAACTTGCAGGGTTTTTTTTTTACTCATTTATTGGATGTAGGTTATCTGGGTGTTTCTTTGTGACAACTCAAAAAAGTAGTTCATGCCCACAAAGTGTTACGTGATACATAGACATACATCATGCATCTGACCAAGAAACTCCCGTGTATGACGTAAATCGTCAAAAGTACTACAACGAGCAAATTGATCCTAATTATTAAGCTGGAAAATAACATTACTTTAACAAAAAAAGTATTGATGGCATCTCGTAGAACAAATATATTTTTACTCTACCCCTATTAACATAGCAGGAATTTTCATTTTCAGAACATATTTCTCACAACAAGTGGAAAGGTTAGGCTGGGAGACTTCGGAATTGCAAAAGTTTTAAACAGGTACTTGCTGCGATGTTTGACAAAGGGCAAGTTTCTTGAAACTGGGCTGTATATTTCTTGTAACAAGTTCCAAAGCAGACTACTGGGGTTGGCAAATAGACTCATTGTGGAAGTCAAAATACAGACCTATTTCAGTTGACAATTAAAGAGAATGTGTTTTACACTGTACTAACTAAACTGTCTAACAAATCCCACTTTGACTAAGTCTTTAATAGTGGTTAAGTACTTTTCTTAGTAGGTTTGAGTTGATATTGACAGCCCGTTAGGAGGAACTGTTTGTTGCCCTGGTGCTGATCTGTTTTGTATTAAGTCTTGTGATTGTCTAGTCATTGTTTGTGTCAGTGACATAACGGGTAGGTTCTTTCCACAATAGGCTGGCATGCCGTCATAGTAGTGAAATAAGTATGGTGTTAAACTACAGTCAATTAAATCAATGTGTTAATATTGTGTGACCAGGCTTATTGATCCTGTGCACTCATTTTATTGAAGCTGTCCAATGCTCCATTCTGTGACATAGCTCTTTTATTCTTCAGCACTGTAGAGTTGGCGAGAACCTGTATTGGAACACCTTATTATTTATCTCCTGAGATATGTGAAAACAAACCCTACAACAATAAAAGGTGAGTGGAGAATCGAGCGAGGATCACAAAACATTAATGACTTCAATCATTTTAAATATTGACTATATTATTTTGATCATGTATGTTCAATCCAATAAATTTTTGTTATTTTCACCTCAGCTAAAATGCAGTATAAAGTCTATTAGAGATATTGCACCTGATTTTCTCATGTATTTTTGGAATTCACAATTATTGTTATTTCTGACATAATTTGAATAGTTTGTTGTATGTTTAAACCGGCATTATAAATCTCTATGTAGAACATGGGGAAAAAGTTTTCTTGTATTTTATTAGCAGTAATGCTCACATGCTATTCACGTGAAGTAAATGGACCAAGAAACTTCATGTCAACTGATTTAAGAATAAACTTATTAATTCCAAAGATACATGTAGTTTGAGGCCAAAGAGCAGTTTTAATGTTGTGGCTGATTGAGACATGTCACTTGTAATAAGCCAGCCCCACACAGTATGTTTTGGGTATTATTCCCTTGTATTATTGTATCATTCATTTTTATTTTCTATTTATCTTAAAACAGTGATATTTGGTCTCTGGGCTGTGTATTATATGAACTGGCTACTCTCAAACACCCTGTAAGTATACATTTGATGATTGCGGGAGTTATAAAATGTCAATTAATATCTTCATGGCACTTTAATCACACTGTTGTCTTTTAACTTTTTTAACGTCTTCTCAAGTTCGATTGCTTTTTTAACAGGCTGACCTGTCTTATTGTAATGATATAGGATCCCTTGCTATGCAAATATCTATCATGAATAAGATTGTCTCTCTGAATTATCATAATAAACCAGGTTATGGATTTAATTTTTGTTTTTTCTTCTTTTTTCCAGTTTGAATCTGGAAATATGAAGAATTTAGTGCTGAAAATTATCAGGTGAGTTTTCAGTTTGATGAACAATAACATCTATTTTTTTACTGTCGAGATTGCTTAAAGGCTTAGATTGGGCAATTTAATTGAAAGCTGAGGGGCTTTGAAGTAAAGAGAATGAAACAAAAAACAATATTTTTATATCATCCAACAATTGATGCAGAATTTTGAGTGCCATCCACATTTATATCATCAAGAATTTTTGTCCACAATGATCCTTTTATAATGTTCAGGATTTTATCTGATTTCAGTTTTTTGTTTGGTGTGTATTCTTTCAGCAGGTCTTTGATTGTGACTACATCTATGAGATTAGAAACATGACAACCAAAATGTTGAATATGTTGTTCCCGGAATGTGCCTATACTACCAGTTTATTTTTAATACATCTATAGGATTATATAAAATTGTCTCTGTTTTCTCCCAGGGCTTCCACTTTCAATTTGGTGTACCGTAGATAATGATGATGATTTTTTACCACCCAGGTTTCATCTTGACTTAATCTGGCTAATTGTCTAGTTGTGTTATATATTTTTTTTTCTCTCAGGGGTTCCTATCCACCAGTACACTGTAAATACAGCTATGAGATGAGGAATCTGATTGCCCAACTGTTTAAGAGATCTCCAAGAGACAGACCCTCTGTCAACACCATACTAAAGAAGCCATTCCTCCGACCACGGATACAGAAATTCCTCTCCGATGCCGTCAGTTGTATTTTTATGAATATATTTTCCTATTTTCTACACTGCCACACTCCCAAATTCAAACCCTTAAAATCTCAGCCTTTGTTGTTTTTTGTCTGTTTTGTTATTTAGGGCTTGGTTTAAAATAATAGATATCAAGACTTACCTTTATTTTTTCCTTTCAATTTTCCTTTCGATATTTTTAGTGTTTGTGGGTCTTGAATAAACACTGGTCTGTAACGAAAGCTATCAATAGCTGCTCTTAGCATTAAGATCATATGTATACAGAAAGTTAAGTTCTTAAAGTTTGAATTTAGAAGATGAAAATCATTAACAAGTAAGAAAATTTCATATGGATAACACGATCTTCTTTTATGGTCACAACATATCAATCTTATTTTAGAGATCGTTTTTGAAGTGTCAATAATCAACAAACATGATATATATGTCATTGAGTAAGAACGTGAGAGCTAGCATTCATTCGTATGAGTGAGATATATTAAGCACATTGTCATCCTCCCATTCAAACAAACAAACAAATGCTGTATTTATTAGGAGTTCTCGGATGAATTTAGTCACACAGTGATGCACGGGATGAAGATACAGAAGAGACTGGTGCCGTCTCCAGGAATGGGGGGCAGACCTCCTGCTGCAGCTAGACCACCCTCTGGTAACACAATAATACTTATATTAGTTACTAACATAATGTCTAATCATTTGTCATTCCACTCTATGAGTCATGGTTTCAACTTATGCTTATTTAAAGGCCAGTCATTGAAAACTAGAAAACTATGCAGCAATGTTTTAATAACAGGGCATGTAACTTTATTATTGGGAGACCTTGATAGATGTTTTTCTCTTATTTTTATACCCTCTGGCTGTGGGCTGTGTCCTGCAAGCAGATACTTGCAATTTCACGTTTATATAGCAATGGAAGAACATTAATTTTCCCGCAGTGCAAAAACTAAACATTTTATGGCTGCGTTAGTGCTGCTATGCACTGTTGGAGAACACCACTACCATTTAGGTGAAATACCCTTGAGCACTGTGTTAAACATCAATCAGCCTCTTTCGTAGTAGTTTACTACTCTACGAAAGGCACTTAATTTTTATCAGAAAGTGTAGTCTCCTCTGTCATTATACGATAGACATACATGTATTTATATAATTTGTTTGGTTATCTAGCAGCCAAACGAGCAACACCTAGCCCGAGGTATGATCCAGCCAATGTGTATGGAAAACCAGTTGTAAGGAAGTCACGTGATAACAAGTAAGGGGGTACACTTATGATACATCTGCTCTCTAGGTAAACCTGATATTACCATTCTAATAAGAAATGTGAGGAAAATCCTGTTCTTTTGTAAACAATTCTCATTAACTTTTTGCCTCTCAAACAGAGTAAGGTGTCTTTATCAATTTGCCTTGGTTTTGCCCATTTAAAAACTTATTTCATTTTTCGTTTTCATTTTCCCATGTGTTAGCATCTATTTTTCTTTTTTCTCAACAAAATGTTTGGAAGATTTTTTTTTTCTACCGCCACACTAGATGGTACCAAATTTTTTATGCCCAAACTCCTTTAAGAGGCTGGTTGGTAAAAAGCTTTTCAGAGAACAGGCTTTCTCGTGTCATTTTGTGAAAGCATGCTGTTGGAGTTGGCTTACTGTTGTCCTTTTGCTATCAGAGATAATATAGTATGGTGTCTTTGTTTTGCATGTTGCATCAACATTTTAGCTGAGAGACAAGGGTATTATTAGTGTTCCATATTTTTAGGGGTCCAGAATCCATTCTGAACTTTGATGATTTTATGTTGATCTTTTGTTTTCAGTAAGGATATAAAAGATATAAAGAAAAGACCTGGTTCTGCAGAAAACAAGCGCCCACTACCCATAGGACCATCAGCTGTAAGTTTTTCTCTGCTCTCTTTGTTAACTTTTGTGGGTTTTTTTTTTCTCATACAGCTTAATTAAGCAGCCTCTATTTGGTTTTCTAGAGAATTCTTTATGGGATGGGGTGGCTTCTATGTAATGTAATGCTTCATTTGTTTAATGAGGATAACCCACAGCCACATGGCCACGAGCTGATCTCCTGTACTTTAGTAGAGAACGCTTTCATGTGAATGAAGGGAAGATAACTTTGTCAGTGTCATGTCCACGCTTCAGCGTGCAACATTCTGTGAAGCAATGTCATGCAGTTTGACTTTCAAATATACCCCAAAAGTTGGACATGAGGTATATTAATTAAGATTATGTGGTGTTTTGATTTTTCTTAATGTAGAGTTTGGAGAAGCGAAGACAGGAATTGATTGCGAGAGAGAAGCAAAGACAAGCAGAGGCAAGGAGACAGGTGATTTTAATATTCAAACAAAACTGTGTTATATATAATTAATCTTACTATGTTCTTCCAGTTCAACTTTCATGTGTTTGGAAACAAGTTTTTCGATATACACCACTGTCGTCACAATATAAAACATAGTATTTTAACATTTGACATCAAAGGGACACAAAGACATAATTTTATTCAACTTTGGTTTATCCATAAATTCGACTTTATTTCGGGTGCTCTGGTTGTAAATGATTTTCTTCTTTTTCTGCTCCTCTGCTGTTTTCTAAATAAAACCATTTTATCTGACAGCAATTCGAAAAGAGACATCAGGAAATAGTAGAGAAGCAGAAGGTAAGACTTGGTGCTCTTTAACTTCTCTCTCTCTTTTTAAATTTGTGTGTGTGTTGGGGGGGGGGGGGTTGTTTAGTTTGGAAAGTCAGTGGGAAGAACCACAATATAAATAGAATATAATTATTTTAATGAAGTTAGCCAAAAAAAATCATTAATTCCTAACTTAACAAAAACTTTCTTTTTGATTTTTAAGTTTGGAATACATGTATCAATATAGGAAATGTACAAGTCAACAAAGGAAATGGCTTCTCATGCAGATCTAATGCCGTTGACTTTCTGAACTTTGAACTGTCTGTCATTTTCTCCAGGACAAAGCGTTTGAATTTGTCTGCACTCATGAAACACCCCAGCTGTAACGTCAAGGAAAGGTTTATGGCCAGCAACATTATTCCAATAGGTGGATGTCTTTATAAAGTCTATTAAAGATAATAAATCCAGATCTGTTTGTATTTTAGATGGCTCGTATTAACAGAGCGAGGGAGGATAACTGGAACAATCTCCTGGGATCTGGGGACTCCGATGTGAGTGATGGGTGTTTTTAATAATCATGTTATCAGTCATTATTCCATGTCAGATAACAGCTGTTAGATCCAAGTCCCTTCCCAAAACTGATTGTGTCACCACTTCCACTAAACAAATCCTCTGTGTTTATTGGTTACATATTTCAAAGTTCTCAGTCATAATGTGTGAATAACAAGCTAATAATACGATAGACACCAAATGCCATAAATATAAGAAAACATAGCCAACATGAACACAAATTTCCACTGATTAGTTCAGCATAATAAAGTAAATTGATCGCCCAAAAGCAGAATGGAGATTTCTTTATCACAGTCAGAATATTTTTAATAAATTAGAAGTCCACTGTCCTCAGGCTATTTAAAGGGCAGTTTGTTTGAAGAGTAGCAATGCTGTCTTTACTTATCTCTATAGAAGGAGATTAACTTTCCAACAGTATCAAAACACTTCTCATTCTATAGTTGTGCTGGTGTCAATTGTTGTTGGAAGTTTTTTGGTCTGTGGTGGTCGTTTATGGTAATGAATAAAGCTAATTGTGTTAAATTATAACAACAGTTTCCATTAATAGATATCACACCAATTGATATCTTCCCACTAAAAGTTGTGACATAGCCGTATGGGGTTTGTACAATGACTTCTTCCCCATACGCCTACATCATCAAGCTTCTGACCAATCAAGTGCGTTAGATTTTTCACTATATTAAATCAGTTGTTTATCGCTAAATAAAATGTAAACATTTCGACTGCTGGAAACTTGTTTTAAAATCATGTTTTGTCGGATAAAAATAAGTTTGTATTAATGCTGATGGACATTTAAGGTATGATTTAATCAACAAATTGTCCCAATTTCAGCAGCGGCAAATAGGTTTCAAAAATGTTCATTTTGTTTATTAAAAATATGTATTATCCAAATCTCAGAAAGTGCAAGAAGTTTTTAAGGAAATTCATTTTTGGTTCTTTATTTGCCTTTTTGTTTACGGAAGATTATTTCACCTTTGACTTATTTCGTATTGAATTAACAGAGATTGAGCAGACATCTTGGTAAGGTTAAAAGACGTAAATTAAATATAGTTATTTTTTATCCAGAAACCAAAGGGTATAAATAAGGAAAAACCAAAAGTAGCTGAAGCACCAAAACAGAAACTAAACTGGCCCATCTCAAAGGTATGTTTATCATTGATGTTGTTAGCCTTGAGCACCACACTAAAACCACAAGTAAATATCAATGAGATTGTTTCCACAAGTAGATTTAATATTTGTGACATTTCAATAAAATTATTGAGCCCTCAATGTTAAATACCAGAGTGGTCTGTATGTCTGAATATCACTCGTCTTATGTCCGTAGTACATCCAGCCAATCCACTGGGCACTTTGCTCTGTAGCATGTAGAGCATGCATATAGAAGCATAGATAGCATCTGTATAACTCTTGTCATATTTTAATCTTCAACTTGTGAAAAAAATTGAAAATTAGTAGCATGTGAGTTAAATTCACAGTCTATCTACACAAGTTATCTCCCATTCCCAAAATGTGCCACTCTTCAGTGAAGTGTAGTTAAACAAAGGAATAACCAAGGTTGTTCCCACTTGAATGCTCTACTAGTTAAATGTTGCTATATATTTGAAGAATTATTACGTTGCATTTTGTTACATTTCTTAGTTGTTATATATTATTGTACATCTTCGTGATGTATTTGTTATCCACAGAACAACAGTAATGACGATGTCAGAGGAAAGTATGACCACTATAATGATTATTTGGATCAGTTACAAAAAGATCGTGACAATAGAGCAGCTGACTTGGAGAAGTTAGGTATAACTCATTTATATTTGTGCGGACTACTGTGATGTGGCCACATTGTTACATGTATCCCTCCATGTTTAGATACGATCTTATCCACCTTCAGTAACTGAAAAACTTCCTCATCAGGATGTCCGGCTTGCCGGGGTCAGTGGGGATTTCTTTTACTGTGATAATTAGCGATTGTTAAAACTATTTAAAATTCACTTGTTTAAACAGGATTTTATTACACTTGAAGTGAAAGTAAATTTGATGATTATCTTCACTTCAATGTAACAGCCGCTGATAAATTTCTTTCTGACAGTGTACTTAGTATTGCCTTCAACTTATTGACTACAATAATATAGATCTTATGTTTAATATATAGGCTTATTACAACATGTAACTTTATACTAACACATGGCTGTTGACTTGGAGAGAGGAGGACCATAGAATATCAACTTCTATAATAAATGTAGGGTGGCATTCCTGTCTAAATTTTTGTTTGCTGCTTAAAACTTAGTATGATAATAACAGTATGCACCCTTATCTTTCTGGAATGTCACCTGTTACTACATATAAAAAAAATAAAAAATTTATTCGGAGGCCAAGGTGGTAGGAAGGAGCTTCCTGTAGCCTTGGTGCTACTGGAACTAGTAGGCTAACAGGAGGCCAATCTGTTTTGGGTTTCCTTCACACATTTGGGTTTGCATATGAGTGAAATAAACTTAAGTACAGTATTAAACCTTACTTTTGAAAAACCTTACTCATACTCATCTCGTCTCCAAAGATGTTGTTTTTATTTTAAGAGAGCTAACTTGTTGTTTGTGAAATATTTGTTTCAGATTATATGAATGCTGGCCCATCCCCTGCCCCATCTCCTATGGTGGGTATGGAGCCATCCAGAGTACAGGAACACCAGAGAATAATGAATAACCCTGCTCAACAAGCTGTCAGGCAAGCTGAGGAAAACAGGTAAATATTAGTAAATGAATTTTCGTTTTCGATGCATAATAATGTAAGAATTTATTTCATATCAGACCGAATATTTTTATTATTGGTGGAAGGAAACCAGACAAACACATAAGGAAATGCTATAATAGACCCGGGGAACTTGTTAATTGACGTATGTTTTTTTAGCAATAAAATAGGCCCACTCAAACACAAAAATGATAATGCTGAGATGGGTCTAGGTTCAATTGTTTAGCTGGAAAAATTATTTCGTATTTTACACAGGGTTAAAGCTGGTGAAGCAGCTGAACGAGCAAAGATAGTGGAAGATTTTTTAAACAGAAAAAAACAAGCTGCTGTGAACAAGGCTAAAGGGAATGCTGAGATAATGGGCAGGGTGAGTTATGACTTATTTGATCCCTGGACATAAATCTACCTCATTAGTGGGATTTTGATTATTTCAATTAATGATCCGTGTATCATTGACATAAAAATATAAATGCTATTTAGTTTTTAATTCTTAATGTTGTCTTTCAATCAGCAATTGCTAATTATTGAAAGTCAAGCTTAATATTTGAACATTTTATATTGTTCTTTTTCTGTTGTTGCGGTGATGGGGTAATGTGACACCTTTCTTGAAACTTTTATAGCAATGAGAAGGCTTTTGATTTTGCAAAAAAAAAACATTGTTTCTTTTTAGCCAAATCCAGTGGCAGCACAAAGACCATCAGGTCCAGGTAAGATCTTATTCTGAGTATCTATTGATATTGAAATTATCCTGATTGTTGTAAATATAGCGAATTGTACATGGATGACCTCTCATTTTTATAAGAAGAATATAAATTGTCTTTAAACGTGTACCTTTATACTTAAAATGGAGTTTTGTTCCTTCTCAGTTCCTAGCTCAGAGCTGGGGTTAGAAGTGGAATGGGAATTTCTGTTATTCAATTCTCCTTTTCAGTTCCTAGCTCAGAGCTGGGTTTAGAGGTGGGAGGGGAATTTCTGTAATTCAATTCTCCTTTACAGAATTTATGGCATCAGCTGCAGTCTTTTTTTTTTTATTAAATTAAAACTAATTTGGTGATTCACTTAATTTTTATCATTATATTCGTTTTTTCTATTTTGTTTTTGTTTTTATTTCATAGTTGTGTTAGTGTGAATAAGTGTAAATACTAATAGTTATGATAATAATTCTAGCTCTACTGTGCACCTGTGTTTGTTTCCAGGTAAACCTAGGCCTGGGGCTGCACCATTTGCTGTCAGGAATAGAGAAGAACAGGTAACTTTACTTTAATCACTAATGACGTATGAGTCCTTTATGCCATATAAAAATCCATAAATATGTGTGAATGGCCTTCAATACTACTTCTGTAAACACAAGCCAAGCAGCCTTGTCTCTTTTAAATGTCCCGTCACCCAATATGATGCTTCATATACAATGTCATTTGTGAGGTGTCATTTGTGAAACCGTAATAAGGATGTAGGAAATTATGCAGATATAAATTCACATTGTTCAATGGTTATTTTAGCTAGAATATTGTTTGTTTATTTTTTGTTACTTTTATCTTATTTACCTTATAATAGACAATTTTATGTGAAATATGATGACAACAAAATTATATACATTCACAATTACTTGTTATTCAACTTCAGGAATATCTACAAAATCTTCGTAAGATACGTCTACAGAATTTTAACGAGAGACACAAACTTCAGAACAGAGTAGATCACAGTGCAAGTCACGAGGAGAGAAAGAGAAAAATCAATGCTCTGAGGGTATGTTTATTCCAGTTTATTTATTGGGAAGATTCGGCAAGCGGTTGTGAGGGAGCTTCCTGTTGTCCAGTTACTCTAGAAGCTAAGGGACCACAGAAAGCCAATCTGTATTTGATATCTTTGTATTGCATACTTTGATTGTCCTGTCTTGACTTTGTTCTGTTGTCAGTGGTGTTGAGGTGGGTTGTCTTCACCAATTGGGCTGACACATGGTCATTTGAGTGAAACAACCTCAAGTATGGCATTAAACCCCAGTCAGTAAATCAATCGAACAAACAAAGAAACAAATAGGACAGATTTGAATATGGCTGTATTGTAGTCTCATGATTTGTTTTGATTTGAACAAGTACCTGTGCTAATTAAAAACTCTGAAGAGGCAGATCTGTTGCTCAGTAGATAGTACATTGGTGTACTGATGCTCTGCACCTCTTTTAATCACCCCATTCTGCCTTGGTAAATGATGCAGAGGTCATTGAGTCTTCGGTGGTTGTAACAATGTTTTTCCCCTAACACTAACAGTTCATGTACTGGCATGTACTTTAGTTGGTATAGTTTCTTTCTGTTAGGAACAAGCCGACCAGAGAGCTCATCAACTCAAAGTAAACCTTGAGAAGGAAGCCTTTGAGAGAAAATTACGACTGATGGAGAACCAGGTTTGTGACTATCTATTGGCGTGTTGATTTTCATATTTTATGTTAATTCGGATAACATCAATCTAATTAAAATCAAATTTCAAAAACACTCCCCATGTTTTGTTTGTCACTATATTGAGATCTAACGCAATCACTCGCCCTATAATGTCGATTGGTTTCTTAAATTGACCAATCACAGTACTACTTCTCATTTTTGGTTTGTAAAAGCAGATGATTTCCGCAGACATACTGAAGTTTCCTGACTGCATATTTTTTTTACATGACCAACGAATACATGCATGCACAATCAACAAACACCATTCAAATAATTAACTTTGTGTGGAATTCGATTTTGCCCATTTACATGCGACTTACAACATTAACACAGAAGAAAATCGGACAACTTTTGCTTTATTTGGCTGAATTGGGTGTTTACCATTGCCCCTTGTTATCTGTGTTTTTATTGGATAACTGAAACTGTGACCTTTCATGAACTCCATTCAGCTTGACCTAATTGAACAGTATTAGTAGAGTGATTGCCTTAGATCTCAATATAACGACAAACAAGACATGGGGAGCGTTTTTTAGATCTGATTTTAATTCAATTGGCATAACATTTGCACACTTTTATTAAAACTGTATTTCAGCCTTGATCTGACTTCACCAAGACACTTTCAACATACTTTATACATGGACTGGTATATTGTTTATATTCAGTGGAAAAATGTGATTATTGAACATCATTGTAATTTTGATTAGAAGATCAGTAAAGTTTTGCAGTTCACATTCCAGTCTTTTTATGATAATGTGGGGTTTTTTACCACTGGAACACAACAGTTATTGTGTGATATTTTTTACCTAAACACCCAGAAGTGCATTTGTTATTGATTAGAGAATTACATCTGATTTTATGTTGTTGTTTTTTTTACTTTTTCCAGAGACAAAATGTAGTTCCTTCTCCTAGGTTTGTATATTTTAATATTCTACTTTAACATAAACATTCAGGTCTGCACAAATGTCCAAACTTTAGATACATCTGTTTTCTTTCATTAAATGCAACAAAATGCTTTGTTATTTTTAGATTTGATTTTAAAACCTATCCGAAATTGTCAGATTTAAGAAATAAATTGGGTTTGTTTGTATTGATTTCAAGCTCGATGCCCTTGGTCATGGTTTGGGTTGTCACAGATTTGGGTCCCTCAATCGACCTCATATGAAAGTCACATGAGGTGATTCATGCAATCACTGGGGTGGTCTTATGACGATTCCTCTTGATTAATTTTACACTGCATTTAAGTAACGCCGTGCAACAAGTGGACAATATATCATCATACTAGTAAAATACCCTTGAGTATGACGTTAAACCCCGAATCAAACAAAGACAATCATTCTATGCTCTTCAAGGCATTGGGAAACTCCTTTTCTAGTTCCTGACACAATTCCATATCCCATTTAACTGTATTTTTTGCTTTATTCAGGGATCCAATGAAATTTGCCAAACCGGCAGCAGCTGCACCAATGACTAAAATCCTTCAGCAAATTGGCGTTGTCCAAGAGAAGTCTGCCCCTGAGAACAACCCAGGGTAAAAATTATTCTTATGGTTTCCTCTTTTTAACCTTTTACGGTTCTAGACCATTAACTTAGCTCTTTTTATGGGGCTATTGCTATAGCCCTATTCTGTAGGTGTCAAAAATTGAGACAATTTACTCATTTTTAACTAAATGTGCGGAGACTACCTCAAAAAAAATTATTGCTGAAAGCCTCTTAATTGTTGTTTTTTTTGTAGCTGAATTGTATACCTATAAGTCTGAACCAGAGGGTCAAATGTCTAAATTACGGCTGATTTAGCGTTTGAGATGCAAAAAGTTAATACGCATAGTGAGTTGTGAGCGGGTTATTATCGCTTGCCTCAGCGCATCCTATAAAAGCTGACTGGCTTGCACTGACCTATATAAAGATGTCAGTACTGGCTTGTGGTTATTTTCCACTTTGGAAATCCCCTATTCCAACACAGCCTTGTTTTCGGTTTAACCGTAAAACTATGTCTTTGTTTTGATGAAATAACTGTCAAAATATCAAATGAACGGCAAAATAATTTGTATATCGATGAAAGAGGGTACGATAATGAGTCGGATATTTCTGTTTGTGAGCGTTCTTCTGATTCTGATAGTTCAGACAGCAAAGTTGAAAGTGGCGCGCGCTACCAAAACGCCTGAATGTCTAGTGAAAACGCCTGCTATTTAAAATCGTATTTAACACACATGTGCACTGACTCGGTTCTGTGAATAGCGTACATTGGACCTCGATCAGCAGTTATGGGTGTTAGTGTAGGAGCCCCATGAAGAGAGAATTTAGAACAAAGAAATTCAACTGTTAATCAAAACAATCAGTGTATTTAACCAAAGGGCCTCACTCAGCATTACGTCATTTGTAGCGTAAATAGCAATGTTATACGATCCGTTAACTAAACAAACTCCCAAT
>JAQQZZ010114363.1:0-15107 GCA_030265115.1 Mopalia vespertina | reverse complement strand
CTTAGAAATGGGTCCTGGAAGGCAGATTAAACATTTTGCAGTTAGAAAACATCACGATTTGTCAGAAAACATAAATTTGTTTCCCAAGAACCATACCTAGGTCCTTAAAATACCTTTTAAAGTAGCCATATTATGGTCGAAATTATAGCTGATTTATCAAGCCCACCAACCTGTTCAATTGTTTGTTTGAATGGGGCTTACAGCGCATCACAAAAAGAAGAAAAAAAAATAAAAAATTTCACTTTGGATATGACTGGAAACAAACAAGTACAAAACAGGACAATCACCGCATATGAAATACATACATGCCACAACATGTCACCTTTTTGCAGAGCCATTAAAATCTGGCCCAAAGTATCAAATCAAAATCAATGAATCTATCATACTATTATTAATGGCTGGATCCTCTTCACCCTCTGCTGGAGCTGTGGTCATAACTTCAGGTGGAGGTAAGTTTGGAGATACATCTGTCACTGTGATATTGTGATTTGACGTAGCAGTGAGATTATGAGGGGAGTTTGGCGTAGCAGCTGAGGATGATCCACTCCCAATTGATAATATTGAATGGCGTGGGTGGATGGTCATGCGGCGAGGAGTCCGATTTCGACTTGCACTGGTTCGCTTACTTCCCTTGAACAGAAAAAAAGTAAAAACTCACGCTGATGTTGGCAAATTAAACGTAAAAAAAAATCTAGGGAAATGACTTGATAAATTCTTTTCTCAACTCTATTGGTCTGGTTGTTTATGCTGTGCTGAAGATTATGTCATAAGGGAGGTTTTTGTCAAGATATTTATAGGTATACAACAGATGTCAGACCCACTGAGACAAACCAAAATTTCCATGTCCAGAATAACCAAATTTTTGTGTCGGACAACCAGAAATTCCTCCAATGGTATTAAACATTTGTAATTTTTTAAATCGATTTTTATCGATTTATTTAATATCAAAAACATTTCAATTATGAACGTGCACATGTTTTGTCAGATGAAAATAAGATTTTTATTAATACTTTTATTAAGTTAAGGATATAAACCTACCTTAGGAACATAATCTCTGCTGACAAAATTCTCCCATTCTGTCTCAGCCACTTTCCTCTCATGTAAACGTTTGGGTCTGGTCTTTGTTCCACCAATATTGCTGAAAATGAGGAAAAAAGAACTAACCATCATACGCTTGACCTCATAACAAAGGCTGTTGAATTTATTGATCAATTGATGTCTTGCACCCCGGTGTGATCAAAGATATTTCACTCTAATGTAGGTGGTGTACTAAAGGGTAATTGCCAGTTACCACACAAGGACAACCATAAAATGTGAACTGTTGTCTTGCTTGAAACTTCATATTTCCACAGTGCTAAAAGCGATGCTCAGAGCTGCAATAACCCCTATATCCCTTGAAAGGTTACTATTAAACAGGAGTATCGCTTTAATAAAGAACGAATACTGTAAATCACCTAAAATTTCGTTTATGAACAATGCTTACATTTTTGCTAGTTGTGACAATATTATAGCATGTAAACAGTAAAATTTATTTTTTTCTGCGAAATCTTGATGCTTTCTAACTGGGAAATCAATCCTCTGACTCTCAGACACAATTTCCAGCCTTTAAAATAGCTTCCAAAGTAGCAATTTTACGGACAAATTTTTAGGTGATTTAGGGTAACTATGCCTGAAACATTCTGCCCTTATCCACACCTGAACAAAATTTAAAATTTCAGGTTCAAAATTTCTCGCTGGATCCTACATACGGTGCATTTTAAAAAAAAATATTAATTAATTTCTGAGCTGGGGGAAATTAAATTAGAGGGGGCCTCTACACTCAAATTTTTTTTAAAAATTTCTCCCCAGACGTAAGATTTCACTCTACTGTGGGTCCCATGATTTTCCAGGCGTGTCTGTAACATTCAAGTTCATTGAATGGTTGACTGATGGATTGGTTGATTAAATGATCTGTTTATTGATGTTTAATGGTACCGGTATATTATTCGATTACTGTTAAAACGCGTGAGGCCTATCTTATATAGTCTGCCTAGCTAGTCACTTTTTAATTGGATGTTTTAAAGTATGACTTGTTTCTGACAGAAAGATTTGTACATGTACATAGCTGAAAATTCCTGAGCGTACACAAAATGGTAGAGTACTTACTTGAGATTCCAGGACTGACTGACCTTCCCCATTAAAGCTGGCTGATCAATATTCATACATTCTAACAACCAATGTACTGCACAGAGCTGGCGAAATAATGCATCTCTGGAACACAAACAAATTATAACATTAAATTGATGAATTGATTTGTGTTCAACACCATTCTCAAGGATATTTCGCATACTTACTAACCGTTGTGTATCCAACAATGATTGCCACACTAACACAAGCCAAAAATGTGAAGTGTTTCGGTATGTGAGCCGTACATTGAAGGGAGTCAGTAGTCCACTGTTATACCACACTTTTCATTTGTTTAACACCCTACTTAAGGTCATATGACAGTGTGCTAGCCCAATGGGTGATGGAAACTTACCTACTGGATGCCACTGGCAACATTTTAAGATTTACTTCATGTTGTACCAGTCTTTAATCAACATCACAGTCATTTCATTGAAAATATGACAACAAGGCCGAATATTCATGGAATGTAGCAAAAAACAGTGTTTAATGTACCATAAAAAGCTTCCTTCTGTGAGCATTACATGGGGGCAAAAATGGACATCTTTACTTGGGATTGAAATTGGAGCAATCTATTATGAGCAAACCTCTGTAAGTAGTTAAGATGTTTAGAACATTAGCCAAGTGTACCAAAGGGCTGGGGTTAAAAAAACAGCTATTTAAGACATTATTTGAGGCCTATCGTTATCTTTTTTTCTTCTTTTTTGTTTGTGTCATTGGGGTTTAGTTTTGTTATTAAGTTTATTTCGCTAATACAGTATGAATATTATGATTTACTTTGAGCAGGCCTCCATGTCTTCACACTCCAGTAGGTTGTTATGTTGTGGGGTGTATGGGCGGTACTCCGGCTGTTTTTTCTTCTTTCTGGATACACCACGGCTACTCGTCATTCTAGTACTGGCAGTCAAGTGATCAACATCCAAACTCATTCTACACCAAAAATGTTAAAAATAAACCCTCAATATCATCTCACGATGAAGTTTGCATTCAATCCCGACAGGAAAGGATTGATAAAAGTATTTTTCGTTGCCCCCTTACACCAATACTGAAGGTCACCAATAGCCAAAATTGAATAAAATTCGCCGCCAAGTATTAAATATTTGTCAGTTTTGTATACTTCAATTTAACCCTCAGCATATTATCAATTGAAAACCATTTGTATTTAAAAAGCTTGGAATAAAACTGAATTTCAATAAAATTCCAGAAGATCAGCATATACTTAGAATATGAACTAAATAATCGACTCAATGTGTCTTTTGTCAAGACTGATTTTTTATGGAAATTTCATTTTTGCATCAAAATTTTGTGAAATAAATGATCACCATAGTGCAAATTAATATACCATCTTTGAAAAATAACACATGCTATCAAACAACAATGGACATAAACAAGCAAAGTGCCAAAAAGAAAAACAAACAAAAAAAGATAGAAAAACGTTGGTGAATAGGAGCAAGCATATAAACAGGAAGAAAAAAAATCAGTCTAAAAAGTCTACTCAGTACTGACCCACTAAATGTGACACGCCCCTTTCCATCAGGGCTTTCTGCTTCCTGATGCATTGATTGGTCAAAACCTTCATCTTCAGTTTCAGGCCTGTCAATCTCTGTCATAAAGCTTTTGGTGACAAGAAAAAGACAAAAATGTGCAGGAGTGACACACTTTAACACATAAACAAAAAACAAGCTTATACGGTAGGGGGGCTATTTTTTTTTAGGATTTCACATTTAACATGCTTTTGTTTCATTTCCTTGCTTGGCTGTTTATCCCCATACTAAAGGTCATTTCACTGATTGATTGTTGTTTTGCGCCATACCATTACCCGAAATCACCTTCTAACCTCTTCTGCTATTGGGCTACTTCAAAAATCTTGCCAACAGGGCAAATTACCTCTTTGAACTGTTTTTGAGTCACTTTTTAAGAAACAAATGGATAACCATGTCAAAATATTATCATAAATCTTAATTAATGACATTACCAAGTGTTCCTCACGCTTGAAACAAAGGGAGGATGTTTCTGACAGTTTGCAAACTAATATTCTCTGCCAATGTGCAACGTCTATCTTCATCAGTTAACCAGTGTTCAGTTCACTCTGGGACCTAACACGTAGTTCAACATGTTACGTCCCAGGTCCACTCAAAGATCACTTTGTGTTCAGGACGTCCCGCATAGTTTTTGTCTACATAGATCATCAAAACCATCCTTTCCACTGACTTTATTATTTCTGTCATATAACCAAGGTGTCGTGAAATAACTAGTAGTGCCATTCCCCACACAGAGGTGAATGTCCAGTAAGTCTATGATAGAGACTGTAATAGGTGATAGGAGTCTAATATCAAAAATAAATACTACTGTACATTGGCTATTTCAAGGGAGACAACAATGGCTGTCCATGAGATTTATGAAAACTACTGACCACAATCCGTCTTCTCAGGTTCACCTTTCTTTTTTTTTGTTTCAACCTTTTCTTTGACTAGTGAAACTTTTTTCTGTTTTTCCAAAGGATCAACCCTATGATGTTTATTAATGAATGGTTTTTGTTTTTTAGACAGCGAATATTGACAGTATTTTCGTTGGTTTTAACCTGCAAAATCTTCTGAACTAGAATCTGTTCAAAGTAGAAAGTGTCACCCCAAAATAACGAAAATACTGTAAGTAAGAAAATTTTGTCCCAAATTTTAAACAAAAATACTGTTATTTTAATAGTTAGATAAAAATTGACATGCAAGTAAAATCAAGCAAAAATAATCATGCAGTAGATAAACACACACCTTAAACGCTCATGCAACAAAGTGAACAGAACAATTATCATATTAAATACTTAAAGTATACTAAGTTACAGTTTTGAGTCAATACTATTCTCAAGGAACACGCTTTGAGTTTAAATTAAAATCAACTAGGTCTTTACTTGATGCTATACTCAACTCAGTCTTTCTGTTAACACTATACTTAATGAGGACTTTTAGTTAACACTATACTCAATCAGGACTTTAAGTTAACACTATACTCAACTAGGACTTTTAGTTAACACTATACTCAACTAGGTCTTTTAGTTAACACTATACTCAACTAGGTCTTTTAGTTAACACTATACTCAACTAGGACTTTTAGTTAACACTGTACTCAACTAGAAGTTTTAAGTAACACTATACTCAACTATTGCCAAAACCGGAGTCACCCTTTTGTTTATTTGATTGGGGATTAAAGCTGTACTCAAGGGTATTTCACGTATATGCCGACAGATTGTCCATTTCACATTGTACTTGCTTAAATATGGTGGAAAACCAAGCAGAAACATGGTGAAAGCCACCCAGGTGATCGCTGGAGCCACATTGTGTGACTCACATACTCATATACCTGAAGAGTATACAGTATACCCTGGGTTCATTACGAGAATTGGTTGAACCTTTGTGCAACAGTAGTTAACAGTAAATACCAAAAAGAGTGTTCTATGATTGAAAGCGTGCAACAAGAACCAATCTAGCACAGACACTAATGTCAATTATATGCATACCAAAAACAGTGCACAAGTTTAGAAATAATGCACTATGTAGTTGTACTGAATGAAAATTTGCACATTAGTGAAAATATAAAGCGTAAAAAATTGAGATAAAAATTTTTGAAAATTTAAATCACCTATTTAGGCTTATATCTTGAGCTAGTTCATCATCTGATGCATCCGAGTCGTCTTCAGAGCTGTCGTGTTTTGGTGGCTGCCAGTCCGTGCGAGCAGCTTCCTCTTTGCGTTGTCTCTCTGCTTCAGCTTTTGTTCTCTAAACAATGTAAACAGTAACACAATCCAATAAAACAAAAAAGTACACAAACTACATGTAGTATGAAGGAAATGAAAATTGACATCACGGTGATGATATTACTGTATTTTACTGTCAAATTCACCATCAAACATAAAAGACTACAACATGGTTAACACAATCCAATAATAAATTCTAGGCTGGTAGTACAAGTATTCTTGTGAACAAAAAAAATAAGAACAGTAAAGTTTGCCTTTTAGATTTTGCAGCTGTGGAAGCAGATATCCCGAGTCAAAGTCTGGCATCAACAAGATTTGTGTTCTCGCTGATAATGGTCGCTCCACTTTCAAACATCTGCATTGGGGGCAATTAAAATGGACGCTATCGGAAACAGCAAGCTGGGCTTTGACTCGGGATATCTGCCTTCACAATGGGAGCATGGAGTTGAAATTAGCAGGATGTTTTATTCAGACAGATTACTGAAAACCAAGTGAACCTTGCACGGATGAGCATATTGGTTAACCTGTTTGAGTACGTGTCAGAATTCAGACCAAAAAGCATTGCCTGTCTACGTACGGTACTAGTAAAAGTACTGAAGTATGAATGGAGTAGAGATAAGAACGGAAACTAAGCTAGTTTTGAGAGGACCGACAAAAAATGTTAACCTTAAAAACACTTGACTTTTGGCTGCCTTGTTTACTGTACACATCATAAAGACCTTTGATTGAGGGATCGTTGTTAATTGCAATGCTATTTAGCATTTCACTAATAAAACGCTAAATAGACCACTTACAAACTCATAAAATTCTAAGTGTTTCATTTTCGCTTTGTTGAGAATTAGTCTTCCTCCAGTGTTTGTGTAAAGATAGCCTGGTTTTGATCAGATTGTTCTGCCGTTTAAAAAGGCTCGAAAAGAGAGGTGTCTGATTAAAGACATGATGTAAAATTGAATAACTGAAATGCTTACCTTTGTATGTCGCTGTTGTTTAATTAAATCAAACAATCCATGACCCAACTTTACATTCCGTACTAGTGTTCTGCGCAACAACAAAACAAAACGTCATGTTTTAGAATATGCTCAGGTTACAAGTAACTGCAGTGAGAGATTGGAATACATATTTTTTTTTAGTCTTTTAAGACTTTTAATTGCTTTTTATCTTTAAATAAAAGATTGTCTATAATTAATAAAATAAGGGGGTCAAACCCAGGCCCCTCAAATTCAATGAAAACTCTATTTTAACTGATTGATATACAACTATTCAATATTTTATTAGAATTCAATTTTAAATGATTTTTTTTTGTGAATGTGTATGAAACTGTTTTCAGAGTCCTTACATTCTGAAAACTCAAGATGTTTAAAATACAGAGGGTTTTCATGACACCAAAGGGCTGACGAATAACAACTTTTATTCAATTTTGTAACATCAAAAATTCAATTTTTATTAAAGCATACTCAATGAAAATAACTTTTATCAATGAAGTAGTTTTAAAAAACTGGTGTCTTTAGCTTCTGGAATTTGGTAATATTTAGAATTTATCAAAATAAGGGTAAAAATAAAATTGAAGTTCATCTTAAAAGATAAACAATATGATAAAGTTTTAAAAACTGGTGTTCTTAGTTCTTGGATATTAGTTCTCTACCTTGATTTTAAATGTATTGGTAGATTTTTCACTGCATTGTTGATAAAGTTATAATTTTCAATAAATATCCAGTAAATTGTCACAGAAAAAAAATCATGAAATAGCCAGGGACGCATCCATTGCAAAAAAAATGAAAAATAAAAAAATAAAGACAAAAATAAAAAAACGGAATGATTTTTAGGGAATATATATTCTGTCCTTCAGATCAATAACTTTCAATAGGGGCAAAGATCAAGAGTAATTGGTACAGGAGAAAAATTATGTTGACAATTGTTAGTGTACTTCACATTATGAAAAAATCAATAACTAATCAATTTACAGTTAAACTACCATCATGAGCCATTGACCAGCGACAGGTATACTGTATATCAATCAAAACACCTGGCATATTAATCAATAACACTTCTCGGGAGGGTAAAATGAAAGTTCTTGAAACAAGTGATGTAAAATTCGCTAAAATTTTCAGAAAAAAGATAACTGAAGAAGCACATGAAACATTACAGATACATTTATCATTAAAATAATCCTCTTTTTTGTTTAGCAAAAAACCCTTGCTTGTTTGTTTGTTTGTTCCTTAGGGTTTAACACAGTACTTATGTTTATTTCTCTTATATGATGGCCTGTCGGCTCATGGGTAAAGCAAAACCACCCTTGGCACCTTTGGCAACAAAGGCAAGACGGGATAATAACAACATCCAACAATGAGAGCACCAGGGCAACAGGAAGCTCCATCCTCGCCATCTGCAGTGAGCACTTATAATAAATAAATGATTTGTTTGTTTGTTTGTTTGTTTGATGGGGTTTTAGGCCATACTTTATAAACGGGTGTTCCACTCATATGACGGTGTGCCAGCCCAATGGGTGAAGGTAAGCACCCTTGACAGCATGGGCAACAAATAAAAACAAAACAATCCGGGGCAGAAAACACACAACAACATACAAAACATCATAAACAGATCAGCTATGTGTTGCTCCTTAGCTCTAAGAGCACCAGGGCAACAGAAAACTCCCAAGAAAAGAAGTTGTTATCAAAGCATCGTTTAAGACAGTTTATAATATCAAACACTCTCACATGCTCTCCAAACATGCATGACTTTTTCTTCTTCTTAAGTGGTCTTCCACACTGTTTGTGATCGACCAAATACCTAAGATGATGAGACTAATGCAGTAGAATGGAAGCAGCACAACCCTTATGCCCAACTTTGCAAACAACTAGTAAAAATAGTATTCAGCTTTGAAATTACCTTCCTTGCACCATTTCTTTATTGAGGGTGCTTAAACCCTTCCTGTCTCTTCTTAAAACAAACTTGGAAGATGTCTAGAATAAAAAAAACATTACCAAAGTTTAACAATTGGAAACAGAGAAACATAGGCACCGCCTGTAGGTAGCTATTGGCTGGAACTTGAAGAGTGCATACTGGTCCGTAGAAAATAAATGACAGCAGCCACCTTTACAAAATGCCATTTTAGATATAAGTTAATTTCAACAACAACAGCAATCAGTCATTTTCGATACTGGTAACAGAGTATTGACTTAATATCATTTATTTATAATGCCATGACTAGCTATGTAAGTGGCAGTGTGGATGGTTGGTTGGTCCATTTACTGAGTCATTGATTGATCAATTGATTGATTAAGGCCTAGTCTAGACTGTACTTAAAAGAGGAGAAAATTAATCTCACTGTGATTGAGAAAAACAGAAAAAAACACCCCTGATGTAATTAATATCACACTCGGAATAGTTTCAAAATGTTAAGACAACTTACAGATCTCATCCAAAACTTCATGCACAAACAAATATGCAAACCTAGTCCAATCGGTCTACATTTCAATTTACTCAATAGCTAAAATCCATATGGTTGGCTAAACAAGAGTTTTATTCTGAGCTACTCAGCATTACAACCCTTGGCTGATTGTTTGCATATAACCAAACGTTACTGTCTAGCGATTGATTGGTTGCTTAGGAATTTCTACGCATCCAATCAGATGTTAGTAAAAATGACAGCGATAGTCAAGATGAAAGTGGGTGAAGTGCTGTCGAAATAATGATCTGTTCGGGGTATTCAACCAACTCAATGAGAGTATAATATGTTCCCACCCCAACAGACACCAACTCTCCATATATACACCAATAGTGGTTTACAAAGTTAAATAAATTGTCAAAAATTGAGTATAACATTCAACATATTTTATCAGCGCTTTAACTCGAAACTTGGTCATTTTATTCGCCAGGGGGTGTAGCTGTTATTCTTTTTATATGCTATCAATCCACCAAGGGTTGTAATGCAAAGTGGCTAGGAATAAAACTCTTGGCTAGAGCAATAGAAGCAAAATTTGTTTCCCTTCTTTTAGGTTATTCCACTAATAAAAGATCCACATAAACTAAAAATGTAATTGTGGAACAGTAGAAATCATTGACAGGCAAACAGATAAGGATTGTTAAAATACCTTTTGTTTTCTCTGTGAATACTCGTCTGCATCCAAGTCAATCCCGTCATCTCCTTCAACACCATTACGATGTGTTAAATCTCCAGTCTGAAGCAAAGGGACAAACAATACTTTTAATAATTGATAAAAAAAAATAAAAATGATGTTTTACCAAGATTAAACGAGGCAGACCATACCGTAACGCAGCTTGACACACATGAAGTAGCACAAAAACAACTTCCAAAATGTGTCAGTTTTTATTTAATTTATTTGAATTGTATTCTGGTGTCAGTTGCTCGAAGCACAATTACTAATTAACATAAGATTGAATCTCTTAGGGACTTTAAATCATAAATCCATGATTAAATTTAATATTTATGACTTTGATGAACTTGGTTCTGTATGCATATCTTTTCAATTTTACTATGGTATTTTCATGATTTTATAGTTTGGTGGAAATTCTTTTGAAGCTTTTTGTACTCAGCATCTATTTTTAATATAGTTATTTTAAGCATCTTTTTTGATAAAAAAATTGAATTAAATATCATTGGTTTGATTGTTTGTTTGATTGAAGTTTAATGCTGTACTTATTTCACTCATATGAAGGCGTGCCAGCCAATGGGTGAAGAGAATTTTACCCTCGACACCCTTGGCAACAAACAAAATAGGACAATCATAGGATGCATTTCATACATCACAAACAGATCACCTTCATGTTGCCCTTAAGCCCTGACAGCACCAGGGCAACAGAAAGCTTACTCCCAGCCTTCTATTTAGATGTTTGAAACCATCATGCAAACTTATGGTTATTTCATTTAAGAACGTGTGCCAGTCGAATGGCTGAAGAAAGCAATCCAGGACAAAAGTCATTGCCCACAATTACACGACATCAAAAGACCCAATACAGTTTAGACACCACAAACCAATCGGCTGTGGGTTACCGTATCAAATTCATATGTATTCATCTGGTAAAAAGTCAGATTGTCCTGTAAAGATTTCCCAGCTTCAAACATTGTGTTAAATGGCCTGCAGGACAACACTATAAATATTTCTGACAAAATATTTTTTCAAATTTCAACCAGTGGATTTAACTCTGCAAGCACTAGGAGCTGGTTTCTCTGAGCACTATTAAATTTAATCCCTGTTGAAGGTCTATCTATAATCCGGTATTTAATCTGGTATAAGCAATTAACTACGGGTCTTTCGAGCAACTGACCCCTGTGCAACAGGAAGCACCTTTCAACCAACACGTTTAAACTATTTTTCATGGTTAGGCAACAGTTATAAACACCACCATGAAGGAAATGTTTGACAACATTGCTGATGATGTTGTCATCGAGTTTCTTAAATGGATTGGTGTGTATCATAAACTTTGATTTTTGTGAAACTTTAAAAATAATGTGAATGGACAGTTTTAACAAATATTTGCAATTTGTAGATCCAAAATGAAACGTTTGATATGTTGACACCTGTAGGTGTCACTTTCGGTTTGGTTCAGTTTGTTCCTCTTTGTAATGTTGTGTACCAGGAGTGCTATTGGTTGGAATTGTCTTCATTATTAAAAAATTAGTCGAAAAAAAAAAAATAATAAAAAAAAAAATTTGACAGTGTGTTTCCACCACAGCATAGCTGAAATATCGCTGAAAGTGACATAAAACAATAATCAATCAATATATTCCAACATTATAACCTACCTCTTCAAGTTGTCCAAGAGCGTTGAGAATAATGTTTCGCTGATCCAGATAGAAAGGGTCTCCGATGCCGTGATAGGGTTTGAAATTAACTGATCGAAAGCCTTGTGAGGTCATTTGGGAATGACGCCTTCGAATATTGGCTTTCCTCATGTCTTCCCGAGATGGCGTTGTGGGATTGAAAACCTTTAAGCTCCGTGCTTGGATTTTTACGCCATTCGGAATATAGACAGGAAGTGGAATTTGTCGTACATATGTACGGGGATCACGATTGGTGGACTGCATGATGATTCCAGTAAAGGCAGGACAATTTTAATTAATCTAGGTTATTTTAAGTTATTAATGCAGGATTGATGATAAGTGGAATCACAATTCATTGAATATATTCTTCTTAAAACCAGCATCTGGAAAAGAAAAATATTGAAATTAGGCTAGAAATAATTTAGGCCATAAAAGATACATTGTTACAAAAAAATTTGCCAAACATAATTTATTGTTGATATAATTTTGTATTGTCAGGTTTTCGAGAAAATTTAAGAAGTGAACATCATGGACTGATGTAAGTCGTTTTGAGGGAACCGAATATAGGCCACTCAAATTCATCCAAAAAATTATTTTTAGCTGAAAAATATTTAACATTTCCCTTCTCAAGTATGATTATTCAACATTTTATCAAAATTCAATTTCAACCAGAGCTTTTCTTTAAAATGCAGAAGGTTTTCATAACATCAAAGGGGGGTCATATCATAATTTTATTAATTTTTTGCTAAATTGAAAATTTAATTTTTTGTAGAAGGTGCCCCAAAAAACAATTTCAATCAATCACTGGCACATAAACGGTATAAGTTTGCATAGCAGTGCCGTAGTTTATAAAACAGATAATGTTTAGGTCGTACCATTCACAAGGCTGTTTCATCTCATGGGTGCACTTAGTCTTATAAAGCTTGGAAAACCTAAGGAGATTTAAATGTGTTTCAGACTGCTGGGTTAGCGGTTCAGTCATTTGCTTTCCTAAGCGACCTTCAACAATCTTTTAATGGCCCTGACTTTTAGTCACCAATGTAAAATTGGGGTTAAAATCGGTGTTTTTAAGAAAACAAGTGTCTCTTTTTACACTTCCCTCCACCCCATTTCTACCCAAAGACAAATTTAATAGAAACTTTCAGACTGACAAAAAATACTAGAATATATATAATAACACTGATTTTTCACTCCATTCATAGAATATAACAGTTATTTATAAGGTGAATTTTTAATCTAGATAGACCAAACAGGTCACCTATTAAAGTGTTTTTCTGCACTTAGTTACCTTATCAGTCCAAATAATCTTGCATTCTAAAATACTTCAAAGATAACTACATGTTACATTGTATACTATATATAGGCTAATACATGGTATAAATAGGTCTACCCTAAAAATTACATACATATGTTTTTTTATATTCATAAAGTATATATACTAGTATAATGTCTTGGTTTCCCTTCCGTCTGAATTTATGCCCTTTAAAGGATTCAAGGATAAAATAAAAACAATGGTAAAATACAGGTATCTGTATAGAAGTCTATATTTTTAAGGTAAAATTGCCGAATCACAGTTAAACTATCCAGGGCATAAAAATATTACACAAACCAATGTAAACTTACTATTAAAAGTGTGTACCTGTCTTTATCGCCTGTACTGACAGCTCAAGCATGGTATGTCATTCTTACCTGGCTCTTCCATAACTGACCTCACCCCCGTGTATATTCCGCGTTGACATGTATTGGCCTAGTTGACTGAACGCGGGACCGATTGACTCTTGCTACTGATATCGTAATTCATAACAAATCAGAGAGGTAAAGCGAAAATTGCGACTCTCACTTTCTTAAAGGTGTAGTTTAGGAATGAATATTGTCCCCAGATTTTGTCAAACTCGAGCACACAAGCGACCCAACGGCACCGCAAAGCCTACACGTGAGCGGGCCGACCATTGTAATTTGTTCCCCTTAGCGACAAGTTATTGTCATAAACACAACACGACTACCGGACGGCGAATGATCGATTACGGCGCGCAGCTTGACGCGACTCGGACAAAATTTAGCGACAAATAACAAATTAGCGTGTTGAATTAATGTCCCGCGAATAAAGATATGTCAAGTACGTTATTGGCGACAAAAAGAATTATCAAGAATTCGTGGGGAAAACTTGACTGCATAGTCGGAATTAAATACGCGCCATTGTTGATTGTCAAAAATAGGGCGCCGTCTTACGGTGAAGGTAGCTTATTATGTATAGTGTGCGTGTAAGGGCAATTCAATTATTAGAAACATGTCATTGAAGAGGGGGGAAATACGTAGGCTTTAAGATATATCCACGGTGTTTTCCAAAAAAAAAAAAGGAGAGCAAGAAGAGTAATTTAGAAATTATTTCAACTAGCTGGCTAAATATGTTGCTGAGAAAATAAGATCTGTTGCCTTATTCATCATATTTTCATTTTTCAGGTTGTCCGCGAATTGGGGTAATAAACAATGAATCTTAAAAGCAATCAAATGCTGTAGACCGCTTTTCCTAGGGTACCGGTCATACAATTTGTGTGTTTTGTACATGTTTTGGCAGGAAAGATAGAGCTGAAGAAAGTCACTTTAATTATGTGATGTCTACGCTCCAATATGCAGCGGCTTTTACATATCTGTACTACAGACTGTCAATGAAAGTGTATATAATATAAAAACCTGCTGTATTATGTGCGTATGTGATGTCATGTGGAACAGCAACATTTCAAAAGAAAATAATTGATCTATATCTTTCTTCATTCATCCAAACAGTAGTGCATTAGTAAGAACTAAGAATTAGTAAGTAATTTTCCTTTGCAAATAAAGATAATTTCAATGTCAGTATCTTTTCTCAAAGTTTGTAAATTACCCTAAATCATCTCAAATTTCGTTTATGACCAATCTCAACTTAGCTTGTTGTGGCAATATTACAGCATGTAATCCAACAAATGTATGTTTTCTGAGAAATACTGATGCTTTCTATCTGAAACATTCATCTTCTGCCATTCATCACAATTTCCAAGTGTTTTAAATAGCTTGTAAAACAGTAATTTTATGGATGAATTTGAGGTGATTAAGGGTTTATGTATTAAACTATGTGTACTTTCAATTTGTAAAATAATATGTATTTTCAAAATAATAATTATTTATGAAAGTTACAAGTGTTATACATAGAGACACTCTTGTGTCACCCTTTCAAGAAAACCGGCTTCACTGTTTCAAGGAAGGCATTGTGTCATTGTAATAATTATACATTGTTATGCCATTGTAATAAGAGGCACATTGTTGTGTCATTGTAATAAAGATACATTGTTGTGTCATGGTGATAATTATACATTGTTATGCCATTGTAATAAGAGGCACATTGTTGTGTCATTGTAATAAAGATACATTGTTGTGTCA